>VUQG01018163.1:1579-17370 GCA_015106755.1 Etia nguti
AGCCCATGCACATCCTGAAATGATTATGTCATATTTTGCAGTAGAGGGTTCACACACACACACACACACACACACACACACACACACACACACACACACTCACACACACACACACACACACACACAACCATGCCAACAAAAGGAATTTGGCCTCAGCATTCGTTAAAGAGAACTCACACAACAGAAAAGGGGAGGACTGTTTGGTAACGGGGAAAGAGGTGTGTGTGTGTGTGTGTGTGTGTATTCCATATCAGTGTGTCCCACCTGCTTCCTCGTCCTCGCCCATGCCGATGGGCCCAGGCTGAGGCGTCTCCCCATTCTTTAGACAGTTGTGGATGTAGGTGGCCTTCCAGCGGGCGTACTTCCTGTGCTGGATGTTCTGGTAAAGGCGAGAATAAAGACACATCAAGGAAGTTATAACTGACACAGGGAGGTAGTTTTTGGGTAAAAGCTTTGAAAAAATATAACTGACGGTTAGTATAAGACATGGGATACGGTCAAAGGTCGAGGCTAATGAAAGGTATGAATTTGGTCACTGTAAAGGACTTGGAAGTGGGTACATAGATCATAAAGAAGTTAACATAGTCGAGCCAAACTTAACTCTCATTGATTGAGGTTGTCAATCATTAGTCCCTAATCATGTCATAATCATTAGTTTCCAACTCTACTTTAATGAGGTCTTTTTAAAAATAGAAACATTTGTGGGTCCCAGCATGCTCCGTTCAAAAGCACCCAATTTCACCAATCCAATTTTAACAAGTGGAACCATTTATTCTGCTGATGTTTACCATGGGTCCTAAATTCATTGTCATACACTAGCAATGCAGGACAGGGGCTCTCTTTGTTAAAGAAGAGAAGCTTTGTAGCTGCAGTTATGATCTGGATGAGGAACTTCCCAGACTGGAAGTCACTGGAACATTGTGGACGTCACCGGATCTACCTGAGACGGCCAGACTGTGACCTGGGCATGCTACATATAGAAAGCAGAGCTAGTACTGCTATATTGGAAGTCCTAATCCAAGCAGCACTTGACAAACGTGTTATGTTTGGTCCCCAAACAAAGACAGGAAGGTAGAAATTGTTTGCTGCACCTGTCACATGCCAGCGTGCTCTGAGAGCGAGGCAAACTGTACAACTGCATGAAGTGTGCGTTTAGCTTAGATTTCGTTGTTTCTGGTCCCAGTACAACTGTACAGGACTGGGTTTACACTGCCAACAAAAAGTCAGACTCATTCTTGTGAGGGCTCTCCTTCATTAAAGATTCTGTTCGTAATTCTTGGACAGACTTGGACTCGTGGACAGGCACAGCTGAGGAGTGGAGGGTGTTAGACTCAGGATTTTATCTTTGCATTTTGCAGATGATATGGTTCTCTTTATCGGGCGGTGACCCCCAGCTTGTACTGGGGTGGTTTGAAGCCAGGATTAAAAGTAACACAGTCAAAGCCATGATTCCTCAGCCAGAAAAAGATGGAGTACCAACTCTGGGTCAGGGACGAGTGTCTATAGGTCTCGTCCATGAGTGAGGTGAGCGGAGCTGAAAAGACTGACAGATCCTTCCTCTCACCAAGTGCTGGGATTTTTTATTCAGGTCTCATATTGTTGGCTATCCGATTTCCATTATTCTACTGATAAGTATTGAAAACATACTAAAACTAGAGTCTGAAACAAAAAAAGCATTACTGGTTTAGTTTGGGCCAACTTTTAGGACCTGGATTTTATATGGGAGGGTATAACTGCTGAAGGCCTGAAGACAAAGAAGCAGGTAAGCAGTTTTGAAGGGTATAAAAAGGCGTAAGCTGTTAAGTTTGGAGTTAAAGAAAATAAAAATACTTAAATCCCAAGGTTCAAGGTTCAGGTACTGAATTTCCCGAAGGAACCTACCTGAGGGATTAATGAAGTTCCATCCATCCATCCATCCATCCCAGAAAAGAAAACATACATAAGGCTGTTAGAGGTATTTATCCACTGAATCAGGCCCCTACACGACTATATGAATATACAGTCAGAGTAACAAAGTTCTACCTGCGGGGTTAACAGGTAGTAAGTTGGGCACTAAATCTCGATTATGCACAGGTTTGCACTCAGGTATGAGTGATGTAAAATTCATGATCAGTGCGCATCTGCCTTTGCTTGGAGTCGCCCACAGAGAATTTACATTACATTTCATAAACTGTGTGTCCCAGGTGCTCGGTGTCAGGCAGTGAATGATCACAATGTACTACAATGGTGGCGTGAGGAGATGCAGTAGAGTGTTAATGGGGGGACATGAGAGTGGATCAAGGCTGAAGGATCTTTGAAATATTACAATACCAGAGGAGGTAAACAGAAATACTGGCAAGAGTGAAGCTGATAAGATCTCTGAGAATTTCCTGCTTATTCCAGTTAAGTGCCAAATTCACAGAAGCAGTTCAGAAACAACAAGGAGAACTGACGCGTGTTTGTTCAGCCTTAGTGTTACCATGGCAGATGGATGGGGCTCCAGCTAGTCATTTTAATCCCTGGAAAAACACTGCTGAGATATTAAAGAACGCAAAGGGAAAGACAGGAACGTAACCGCTATAAAAGTTTCAACAGAAAGGTGACACATTGTAAAACACTCGGTTAAACAATAATTCATAGCCTCTGTCCACAGAGAGAAGCACATGCTCCCTCACGGGGCAATTTGTTGTCTTTGCATTCATTTAACACCTAAACAGGACTTTTGTAGAAGACAAAAAAGCCTCAACAATATCATTAAGACCAACTCAGATAAGCTTCTACCTTTCACTCACACATATTTTATATTTACTCTAAAAGTTGAGGTGAGCCTGGACTACATCTACCCGTTACCTCTCAACCTCACGCTCTAGCTCAGGCTCCTACCTCACCAGAGAGGTGACGCTTCATGTCCCAATCTCTAGTCTCGGTAGCCGAGGATCGGTCAGCCATGGTCAATGCTCTTAGCCACACTGCACCCGACCCTTACGGTGCTGCTGTGGGCGGTGGGCCTACAGGAGGCTGGGCCTATGTTCCCTCTTCGGACTTTGCCTTGCCAGGCCTCATAGACTACTTGGTCTGGCCTCAGGCGCTCAACCTCGGGCACCCTCCCTGGGCCTGGCTCCAGGCCAGGGCCCAGGTAGCCCCATCCCGGGCAGGGTTTCACACTCAGGGAGTTTGTCTGGTCTCTCACCCAGGAACAATTATCCATGGGAGACCCTACCAGGGGGCAAAAGCCCCAGACAACATACCCCCTGGGATCCCAGGGACACACAAACCCCTACCACCACAATAAAGTAGCAATTCAAAGAGGGAACCGATGGACTTTAAATCTTCATTTGGAGATTTGGTTGGTAAAACCTTTAAAGTCTCAAGATATGATGAGCCACGAATGCTTCAGTTCTAACTGAATCACTTTCAACACATTTGTTGGAAACATCATCATCTTCATGCAGTCATGTGATAAAGTTTTGTGCACTACTGTAAAAACTTTTTCATGACTGTGTGAAAAAAAAATCCAGATGCTTTTATATTCCAGGGGATGATCCGATTTTCAATGAGTGATTCAGGAACATGTATTTTCCCCGCCTGCCAACTCTTTCCTGTGAAGTACCATGATTAGGGTCATGATGCTTTCAATTCCCCGTAATTTGTTAATGTAAAATGCATTGGCTGACAATGTCCCCAGCCGGGCTCACAGCCTCATGGTGGAGAGATATAATTATAGTCAGAGGCAGATGGTCCACGCTGCCTTTGTTAGTAACAATGCAGTGCGGTGACAGCCAGAGTGA
Organism: Etia nguti; assembly: GCA_015106755.1. Classification (NCBI taxonomy): domain Eukaryota; kingdom Metazoa; phylum Chordata; class Actinopteri; order Cichliformes; family Cichlidae; genus Etia; species Etia nguti. The sequence continues at coordinate 5,347 of VUQG01018163.1, forward strand.
AAGAAGTACGCATATGAGCTTTCTGTCTAGTGTAGATTTTTATGTCCAGTGCACGCTCTCGCTCAGGCACAGCAACGAGGAACTAACTGAAGGGGAAACATTACAGACAAAATGCTGCAGAAGATTTCTCATCATTTTTTTAGAGCAAATTTATTTTCCAGAACGCCGGCTGTCCTGGAAGTTCATCCGTCGAGACCAGAGGTGACAAACTCAGTTTTACTGTGGGGCCCAGTGGGCAACTGCAATCACTTCAAGCACTAGGCAAGTGCAAATCTGTACATACACACATGCATATATAAAAACTGCCTGGGTAATAATTCCAATTGATCAGGCATAATAGCGACTCCTCGTGTAAAAGCAAAATTATATTTGTTATATCAGGCCTGAACATAAAAACTCAACGGCTGCAGATGGAAAAAGAAAACAGTGGTAAAGTTAAAGATCTGGCAGTTTGATGCAGTTAACATGAAATCACAAAGCCGTGTCTTCACGTCTGAATATGGATGCACATCAAATTAAATCTACTGGAGGGCTGGATTGGGGCCAGACTGAGGATTAATGGTGTTCTTAATGAACAGAGATAAAAAGGGAACGATCTCCCATAATGGTGTCATCTCTCTTTTCAACTTAAAGTTTGTGGCCAAATTAACACCGAGCTGAGTCAGTTTATCACAGAAATGAGTACAATTCTAACCAGCTTCAAAATCTGCATTTAGTACGACAAACTTCATTCTTCTGTCTGAACTCTCTGAGCTTTCTGACATTTCTTTAAGTATCTTCAGGAAAAGATCTCCAGGATTCGTGAAGAGTATTTAAAGCTCTTCTTTCAAGGTTTCTGCCTGTTTTTCCGTTCCAGATTTCCAAGAAAGAATCTCCACCCTGTTTCACAGATGGCTGCAGACTCTCACTGTTGGACCTCCCCCTGACCTCCTCGTACATACTGACCATGATGTGGATCCATCTCTCCATCAGACCTGTTTGTGTAGTTTTCATACCTCCGCCTTTTGTCCCCGTTTCCCTACATTAAGTACGGGTTCCTGACAGCCGTCCTTCCACTGAGACCATTTCTGATGAGGCTTCAGTGAGCAGTGGATGATCAGCTGAAGGTCCAGATCATCTCTCTGCTCTTGTGTCTGGTCTTGTGGGATCTTTCTTAAGGACATGACTTTCAGATACTGTTTATTTGCTACAGGCAGTTGTTTTGGTTATTCATTTCTTCTTTAGTCAACTAGTTTTCTAAAAAAAAATTTAGGGTATACACTGCACACCATGCTGAGATATGGCAAGGTTTCAGCTCTGTGGGAATCACCTTGTTGGTGTTAACTGTGTTATCCTAGGCATTTTTTATAGATTCACCTAAAAAAATGAGAATTCTAACCCACATGGGAACCCATTGAAGGCGTTCACTAAATATAAAGGTCCCTGACGGGATGGTGGCAACACTGCTGAAAACCTCTTTCTGCTGCCTGAAACTCAGTCACCAGTGGGCCTCAGTGTGGGAGCACGACAGCTCACCATACATGAACTAAGTAACCCGTCATGTTTTAATGATTTCTGGGTGATTTGGACATAATGATGAGGGAATCATACACACCAGGTGTTTACAGGAACAGAGCTGAGCAGGACTGTGTTCACACCTCACTTTCACAGTAAAGGTTCGTACGCGGTCACCTTTAAGCACCTTGTTGTTGTGATTTGGTGCTATACGAAGAAAACGTCTATGCAGCGTTTCCTAAAGACAGACCTTAATTAGGTGAAGTTTTATCATTAATGGTCACCAAAATATACTTGGGGACATACTTAGACCATTTTTCAATTCATCTGGGAGAATGTCATTATCTGTTGTTAATTCACTGGCCTATAAGCCTCTCCACTCTGCAGTAGTTGACCATAACACCTCTATGCAGAGCTCAGCGACCCTCAGAGGGACAAGCTGCAGGCTGACGGTGGAGATAACAGGCAGATTGCTGCAGAGACATCTACAGCTCTGTTATGTCTACATCACAAATGCTGCACATAAAATGTTTAGAGCGGTGACACATTTGAGCAGAATTATTAATTGCTTACTTGAGAAAGTGTGGGACTCTTTCTGCACCGCACGTACTGTAGTCTGAATCTGTGGGAAACGCCGCGGTGTGTTTCACACCTTAAAGCACAAATAACTCACAGCCACTGCTAATAACCACTAAACTTAAACCTTTGCTTCCAATGATGAGCTTTAATTTGCTCAGACGTCTCCACTGCTTGCTCACTCTGACCTTCACACAGACTCTGTGGGTTGTTGTGTTGTGGCTGAACCTTCTCAACAAATGGAAATATTTAACATTTTTGTCCATCTCTTCCCTGAAAATTTAGCGGGGGGATAAGAGCAAAAATTCACACAAAGTCTGTTTATCTGCAGCACCCTGAATACATCGCAACAGCTGAGTCGATGCCTGGCCTCACAGCAGCTCTGTTATGAGTGCAGATCACTGATGGACTTGTTAGCCAAAATACAAAAAAACAACAATGAAATATCAGAAGGATGGGATTGGCGAATGACCTGAAGTCTCCTTTAATGACATTCCCACAGTGCAGTGACCTGATCGATGTCATGACTGTGTCACTTTCTCGTGTCTGAGTCGAAAGAAACAGATGCATGACTGCTGTCGGTATCTGGCCAAACAGATGGGCCTCGGCAGCAGGATGACTGTTCTGTTGGTTTTGGTCTCTTTGGGGATTATTGGATAATTTATAAATGATTAAATAAAGTCAGCATCATCCCTCAGCCAGTTATCTGATAAATGAGCTTTCTATTGGTGTTGGTCATCATTATAACTCTGCAGAGATCAAACCTGGGACTCCCAGCAGGGTCTTTATCTTACCTCCTCTGACAGCTCCCCAAACACAGACAAGACATCCAGCAGCAGACTGGAAGTGTAGAACGACTTGATCATGTTCCTGGAGGAAGGAAAGAGGCAGAGGAGGGGGACAGACGGCAGGAATTATGGGATATACAAAGGAGGAAAGGAGGGAAAGATGGAGGAAAAGGGGGTTGAAAAAAATGGGCAGAACAGAAGTGAATGAATAAGATGGAAGAATGTCCATTAGTCTCTTAGTGTTCCATCACTGAGAGATAAACAAGTCTGTTAAAAATTCTTCACAAAGGATTCGTAGTTTCCACTGTCACACATCCATAAACTACACTGATCCACTGTTCAGGAGTAAGATGTACGCAACAGAAAAGTCACTGAGCTCACTGAAGACAGTGAATAACATGAGCACAAATCCATTCACGTCCAGTTTCACACCCGCGGCTCATCTCTCAGAGACCACACGTCGACTGTAGGTATGGCTCATGAGGTACAGTGGGTCGGTGGGTCGTCTCTGATTTGGATGGTTGCTGGTTTGATCTCGAGCTTTGAGATATTTTAGTAGTTTTACTCTGATGAGCCAAAATATGACAGATCACTGTCATGTCTTTGATGCTTAACAACTGAGCAGGAATAACTTCAGTCTGCAAAACCGCTCATGTTCCAGTCAGGAGTGATCAACACTACGGTTGGGCGATTGGACGAATTTATCGACCATTAACGATAGTCTGAGCCTCGTTTCTACAACAGCGATTTATTTATTTGCCCATGAGTAATTTTGCTAATAATGTTGGTTGAAGCTAAGAGAAGCAGTCAACGGAGAAAAAAAGAAAAAAAAAGGGCTGTTTTAACGGCACCGTCTTCCAGCAGCTTTAGTGCAATTTGGTGCATTTCAAATACATAAATACACGAATAATCCAAAAAGTAGCTATATTAGTAAAAGCACTTTGGATGGAGCTGCAGAAGCTGGTGATATCCTAGCATGCTCAGCCGGATGGTGGACACGTAAACGCTCATGCACGTTAGTCATGTTTGAGTCCTTTGCTGGCACTATACGTCTGCACAAGCGGCACACCCCTTTGGTTACATCCTCAGGTTTGCCTCTTTCATCCAGTTTGAAGCCAAAGAAATCCCAATCTGGTGACTTTGTATTTTTTTTGGCAACTAGTTCCACCATGTTTGGACTTCTTCTGTGTTATAAATGCGCAAATCAGTCTGTGCAGGATTACATTGCTCCGCCCATCAAAAAGTCACCTGCGCAAATATATCGCCTATCGTCATTTATTGGACTCATTAATGTTGGTTGGAAAAATTTTACATATCGCCCAACCTTAATCAACACCAACTAAAAGTGGTCCAAGCTACAAAGGAACAAACCACTAACTGACAGCAGAGGGGTGGAGCAGCTGCAGGCTCAGCACTACAGGACTTCTCCAGAGTGCTGTAGAGCACCGAGCACGCAACAAGCAAACACAACACAAACTGTCTCGTGGGACACGTTGGATTCAAACATGCATCAGTGCCAGTACACTGTATAAACTCACTCGAGTTTTAAAAGCGTCTTACAATCACATGAACTCAGATATATCACCGCTTCGGCTTAGCGTTATTACAGTTGGGTCATTGTTTTAAAAAAGAAAGCACCTTTAAAACTTTGGCTGGTGCAGGTCCAGAGCCAAACATTTGTGTTTTGAGGATTCCGGTTTGAAGAGTAGATATGTTTAGTTACCACAGCAACCCATCATAAAACACACACACACACACATGCGCACACACGCACACACAGAGTAAAGGTAAGGACAAAGAATGGGCTCCTTGTAGTGCAGATTGGGAAATTTCCAAGAAACATTCAGCTGTGTGGCTCAGCATGAGGACATGTAAACATGTACATATTTACACCTCTATATACGCGTCTGCATGTATATCTGTCTGCTGGTGTGCCCGTGTGTGTGTGTGTGTTCAGGGGTGACATAACACACGGCTGAGGCCTGGCTCCTGTTAGCAGCAGACCGCTGCTGCTTGTAAAACCGCGGGCGGGTTTGCTGACCTGCAGCAGAACAGAAGCTTGAGTCAGTCCTGCTTCATATACCTGCTAGGAAACAGCTTCTGGGCTGTGTTTACACCACACACAAGTCCAGAGACCTGTCACCTGCATCCATTCATCCTGCACGAGCTGCTGCAGGATGACTGACAGGAAGGGAAACCGACTCTGCACGTTTCTCCTGGGTCAAAGGTCAAAGTGTCGTCTGCAGAGTTCACAGAGGAGACATCCTGCAGATTTCTGTCTTTTTAGCAGATCTTGATGCTACTGATATGCTACTGAATTGACAGTGGGAAGGAAAAACTCCCTTTTAACAGGAAGAAACCTCTGGCAGAACCGGGCTCGGGGAGGGCCACCGGCTTGAGTGATAAAGTTGCAAACTTGCGGGATGTTGGGTCTCGAGCGGGTGTTTTCCTTAAAGATGAGCAGACCAAAACTTTATTAATACAGCAGATCTTAAACAGTGCTGCTGACCAAAGCTTCTCCTCACACACGCTCACACCGCTGCTTTGTCTACAGCAGCTGTGTTCATGCTATGTGACCTCATCAACCTGTTCACATTGCAGCTGTGCTGTCAGTACACTCATCCATTCTTCTGATTGGTCAGATGCTACCAGTGTCGCACCTTTCATGTGAACGGGAAACTCCGGGTGTACTTGCAAGCCGATAACCAGCTCAGCCCGATTCCTGCTGTTGGGTACCTGAATGCAGGTAACGGGAGGATAAGCGGGTATCTGAAGTCACTTTGTCTCACAGGCATGGTGGATTTCTTTGTTTCTTTGAAAGGTTACAGCAGTTGCACAGAGTTGCAGGTACTTCTGTTTTGTTGTTCTTTGTCTCATTCCTGGGAAATGGTGTATCTGAGTCAGACAAAGGGTTCAACTTTTTAAAGACAAAGAAAAGGAAACTAAGATTGAACTCCTGACTGAAATATTTGGCCAGCCTCACTTAATGATCCATTAGACACTCAGCCCAGAAACCCCTACAGATAAGACAAACAAAGAACACGTTGAAAATGTGGAGAAAATATAAATACTTCTGATTATTTCCAAGATGTTTCCTGTCAGGCAGTCTCGTTCCAGGTGATAAACTGGGTGAAGGAGAAATTACAAAGGAAAAGAGTAAGAAACACACATTTTCCAGAGAACACCAATAACCTGGTGTCATGTTATTCTTCCCCGTTAAATATGAGGATTTAACACAACCAGAGTCACTAACAGAAGAGTAATGATTACAAACTAATGTTTTTGGTTTTAATCCGTCTTCCTTGGTTCAATTAGCTCCAAAGGTTAAATCTGTGATGGGTGTAAACACTGTGATTAGCAGCAGAAACATCTCTGCTAAAACACTCTCATCTTAACGCTGAATGAAGAATCTTAAACGCACTTCAGATCAACAGGCTGAGGTGGTTTCCTGACCTAAATAGGCAGCATATTTCCACATGATGCCTGAGTTACTGCTTCCATGGAAGGAGACGTGACCTGCTTTCCACCAAGCAGTCTGGAACTGTACGTATGGGCGCATAAGTCCCCCGAGACCAAGACCATCCCCAACAGGGCCGTCGACCGTCTGATGGTGACGGCAGAAACTGAGCATGGACACGCAGTGAGGAGCAGCATTCCTGAATATTTCTGAACGTTCCGGAAAATTTCCCACTGTGACACTGTGAGGCTTAAAGGGGGGCGGCTGTGCTTATTTTCTGCCATGTATTCTGCTCCATTCGTGCACGTTCATATTAAAAACATGGGCAGAGTTTCAAATAATGAGCTCAGTGTGCAGATGTGAGGAATTTGGCCTGCTCTAAACACTCTGCTTCACCCAGGCCTTTCTACTCTTGGCTCTCACTGACATCACTGAGAGGGGATAGCCCTGATACGGCCCCCTCACGCACGAGTGTCCGAGGAGCCTAATATCGTATTTCAGAGTGAGGACGAGCTGAGGAGCTGCAGTATGGAAGACATAAACTGTTGGAGTGTTTCCAACATGTTTCCTGTCAGGGGAAAGACATCAAGACTCAAAGAAACTAATAAAAGAAACCAACCAAAAATATAAATATCCAGTGAAATCCTCCAACAAACTGTTTCAATGACCTGGTTAGGTACTGACCTTCCTCGTGAATAATCAGATTAGAGAAGAAGGTCAGATTTAAACCATGTTTGAATAACACGTCAGACCGTCACTAATCGATTTGTTAATAATTACAAACTTTGTTTCTTGGATGGGCGAGTAAAACTTCTTGGTTCAGAGCAAGGATGAGCTGCACTGTGGCCCAGTATAAGTATAAGAAGGATTATTTTGAACTCTGAATCATGCAAAGCTGGGCTAGTAGAGCCCACAGTATAAGTAACAGGTCTAGCTGGAATCTGAATATTATCTTTATCTGAGATACTGAGTTTCTTTTGACAGAAGCTATGCTCACATTTTCAAAGCCACAGATCATATTTGTGTGGTCCACAGATAAACAGTGCACCAGGTAGTCTGTACATCCCGCTTCTTCACTGATATTTGAGATATTTTTTTGAGCAGAGAAACAGCAGGACTGTGTGGTTCTGCGGGCTGGGAGCTGCTCTGTGGTTCTTCCTACAAGACTCCTTCCATGAAGTACTTGTACTCGTGAATACAAATCTCACATCAAGTCCTTTGTAATGGCAATCTAATGTTTAGACTCCATCATGAACTGAAGGTTTAAATACCTCAAAGTTTCTAATAGGACCAATCAGAGCATCATTCAGTGATTATATCATTACACTGACCAGCCAGTTACACAGGGCCATTACACTCTGCTGGGCTGTTATGATCATAGGCCAAAGCCAACTTAAAAGTCCTGCTGGTAAGTGTACACACACCTACACACACACACACACACTTAAGGAAGCAGCTCGGTTCTCACTTGTGGAATCGTCCCGCTCTGTCCTCGTTGTCAGCGTAGAGGAATAATTTTAAGGCATAGTTTTCAATGTGGGCGTTCCCAACCACCTCCTGACTGATGGACTCGTTGTCACTCAGCTCCTTCTTCATCTGCAGGAGAAACAAAAACAACAATGCATGAACGGAACCGTGTAAGCTCTGCAGAGAAAAGCAATACATCTGTTTTAGTGTCAGACTTTGGTTGTGAAAGGTGAAATATGTTTTAGCCACTTTACTAAAACTGATCAACAGATCAGAAATATAGAACAACATCTGCACACCCTCACGTTTACAAACAGATAGACGTGCAGAGCTTTTACTGCACAGAGATTTTAGACCAGGCACCATTTTAACTGCTGAATCAGGTCACACAAACTCACTGCATTCACTGTACGAAGACCAACACTTACACACCAGTGCCTACTGCCACCACAAATTCACACAAAGCCATCATTAAAACAGGGCCTCTCTTTGTCCTCGTCCTCTTTCTGATGACCAGCTAAACACTTTTTCTGGAGTATTACATTTACTGGATGTACTTATCCCAGTATCTGCTTTATTTACAGTTTTTAAAACTTAGTAGGACCTGCAGATGATCCTTTAAACGTCCAGCGGAGGCTGGAGAAACTAACCCTGATCCCTGGATGTGTCGCTTTTGGTTTGGTGCACGGAAAAACACTTCTGACTTCTTAGTTCAAATGTTTTAACTCAGGCAAATGTGTCCTCGCCTCAGCGGGCGCCATCTAGTGCGACGCTTGATTAGTCTCGCTTGCTCTGCTTCGCTTTGACTATGTTCGCTCCACCTGTAATTGCTCCTCTACATGAAACGCTGAGCTCTCTCCATTACGGCGTCCAGCAGGCTTCGGGTTTCTTGTAAAAGCACTAAAGCAAACACGCGGATTGCTTCCAGCAGGTGGACCCTGGCCGGGCTGAATAGACACTCTGTTCGCTGACTGTGAGTCGTAGTGGAGGAATGTAAAAGCACTGAGCTGTGCGCAGGACAGCAGAGGACAACTGGCCTGGGAATACAAGGAATGTGGGATGAAAGGAAAGTCGCTAAAGTCAGCCATGACTCTCAGGCTCGCTCGCTCTGGTTAGGTTTCCGTTTGACAGGCGACCAAACTTAAAGTGAAGCAGAAGAATTAGCGCCACTTTTTAAATGTAAACCTGGACCAGGTTATAGCAAAGAAAGCCTTTGATACGAGACCGTGACGCCTTATTGACTCTGGGAGCAGTGAGCGTGACGCACAGAGGGGCAAACCAAGTCCAAACCAACAAACTGGGTCCCCTTTTTCACAGAAATCCACACGTGCACAGTGGTGTGCATGAGCGACGGGAGAGCCAGCCGGACTTTAATGAGCTCTGTTAATAAATGAAGACCATAAATATGTGTGTGACAATGAATCACAGAGACTCCAGCTCCAACACCTCTGACTGCAGCTGATGCTTCACGTTCAAGTCTGCAGCCTCGGCCCCCCTTTTCCTTTCCACTATCACCAAAGTGCTTGCTCATAGGGTCATAGTATGATTGTTGGGTTTTTCTCTGTATGTATTATTGTAGGGTCTAGCTTACAATATAAAGCACCTTGAGGCGACTGTTGTTGTGATTTGGCGCTGCATAAATAAAACTGAATTGAACTGAATTGAATTCAATCTAAATTCTAGTTGTAGTCATTTGTATTTTCCTCCATCATCATCATGTGTCTGAGCTTCGAGTCAGTCGCTCGAAGCTCAGACAGCTTTGACTCTCTGAGATCAATACATGTTTCCTTGACGTTAGTGAGGTCTTAACCCTTTTTGAACCATGGGCCTGGTGGTCGGTGTACAAGCACACTTTAAACGACTATAACTCTGTTAATGTTTGTGTTAGAGACGAAAATCAAATGGTTTTGGAATAAAGAGAACCCGTGCTCTGCGGTGATAGTTAGTGTACAATAGTAGCACCAAGTACTCACAGAGTACCGTGAAAAATCAACTCTGCCGGGATTTTACCGTAACTCCTCGACCGCTCTGAGCTCGAGAGGAAATTCAAACAGTTCCTGAAATATGAGAAGTATTTTGTACTTTTACAGCCAAGATTACAAAATAGGTCCAGACAGACTGTATGATACTTGAAGGGTATCATGGAGGGTGAAAGCCACGTTCTGTTTTTGGTGGACGAACCCTCATGTATCCATCTAATTCTTTTGTTGGGTCTAATCGTGGTTTGGGTTCTACATTTCTGAAAAACTTCAGTTCAGTCCATGATGTGGCTCTGATAAAGTCCATCTTTGTTCTGATGCACATAATTCCCACAGTCACAGGTGATCAGAACCACCACAGACTCACTGAACAGACTCCAAGAAATCTGAGTTTTTGTACAGAATATTTGATAAGGCTGCACAATTTATTGAATTATAACCTCGATCATGATTTTGACCTCTTACCCTTAAACGAACATGACTGACCAACAATAAAAATGTGTTCTCTGCCAACAGAAGCAAAGTAGAAGCAAATCAAGCGACTCGCTAATCTGCTTTAATTAAAGAGCCAATATTAGCCGCGTTACTCATCAGTTCGTAACTCTGCGTATGAACGACAGCAAAGTGGCTGAGCTGATTTTGAACTGCTGTGTGTCCTACATCAGTTTCACCTGATAAACTCAGTGCAGGTAAAACTGAATGATTAAGGCACAGCAGAGAGACTTTGATCTTCACAGCGAGACGTGCACGCTGCAAGTACACAGACAGCATGAACATCCGACCACCTTGATTGCGCTGCTGTGCGAGACCACGGTGCTCATCCTCAGAGGCTGCTGCAGGAGACAAAGCTCTAAATTTAGCAGCATCTACCATGACTGGCATCTCTGAGGTTTCCCACCCTGCATCACATGAAACTGATATTCAAACAAGTGATTTTTCACCGACCCAGTGAGAGGGTTGAGCCGGCAATGACAATGGAAAATGAAACTAATGAGTCCAACATGCATCGTACGTACGAGCCAGTTTAGCGGGGAAAGGGGAGGTGGGGGGGGCAGAGAGAGGAGCTGCTGTGGTTTAAATCCTGACTCACAGCGCTGCAGAATGAGTCACAACAGTTCATTAAGGAGTGGAAACCTCGGGGTGTCCCCGTGTTTCACAGACCTAGTTTGGGCTCCATCTGGACAATAGCAGCGCTTCCACATGATAAATCGGGTTTGTGCTGGTGTGGTGCGCTGTGATCACAGTCTGACTGCAGCTGAAGTTTATCGAGCAAAACCAACGTGTGACAGAAAACAGAAAATCAGAATAAGACTCAGACGGAGCCTGAATCAGGTCCGTGTTTGAACCACTCCTGCTGCCTGCTATCAGCCTGGGCAACAGCTTTGCAACAGGTTGACAACATGACACCAGCTCTCACTGTATAACCTGAAACCTGCTCTGAAAGCTGGCATAGGCCCTCATCACGGCCTTATTTGTGGCCATCCTCACCTGCAGTCTTCTCCTAAACTGTTGCTGCTCCTCAGAAAAAAAGGAAATGAAAGTTTTCTTTTCTTTACCAAATGTTGCATCAGTCTTCCCTCCGTGCCGTCCGGGACTCTCCTTGCTCCTGCAGTGATGCTTCATGGAGACATCTCAGGTCGGGTATTAGACGCCACCTCTCCAGGGACATCTCAGGCCCTCCAAGGTATGGAGGCCTATCTCCTCTCACCACACTCCCTGCCAGTGGTTGATGCCCTCATGGGCCTGGCGCCTTTGGCTTGGTCGGGCCCTTTCGGAGGGTGGGGTGCCCTCGGACTATGGGCCTGGGGCTCGGTCCACTCTGGCACAGCTGGCTGCTGGCAAAGCCCACGGGCAAGTCACTGCAACCCCCTCTGGCTTCTGCTCCGTGGCTGCTGGATGACCCCTCGTCTGGGGCTCTCCTCAGCTCTTTCCGGGAGGGTGGCACGGTTGCCCCTCCGTTGGTCTTCCTTGGATTCTTGCGCTCTGGGGGTCTCTGGATGTCTGGAGCCTGGATCTCCTCCATACCTGCTTCATGCCCTGGGGGACGGGGCTGTGGCTCCCCACACCCTCTAGCAGATCGTTACATGAAGGAACCTTTTGAATACAAGCGCGCTCATGCTCACAGGTGTTCACACGGGTGCTCACAGACACAAACTACACCCTTCTTGGCTATTACCTCAAAGCACACTGTGCGCTGTCGAACTTACGTGCTGCACAATAATATTCAATATTTAGTATTTACCGTTATATACACAGATTATCA
>VUQG01018171.1:3540-14468 GCA_015106755.1 Etia nguti
TTTTTTTTTTTTTTTTTTTTTTTTTTTCTTTTCTTGGGACCATATTGTTTTTCTTTAGATCTTGTACAGATTTATGGTTTGGTTTGACTTATTTATTCCATCAGTAGTGCTTGGTTTTTATTATGTCCAATGGTTTTGTTTTCTTAATAAAAGTCACAAAATTTTCTGGGTGTTGATGTTCAGTGTTTGTTGAGAAGAAAAAGGGCATTAATCATGAGGACATCTGAAATGGCAGCCTTATCAAACTATGTTTTTTGCTTTTGAGTGGCTTGTTTCAGCTTGCTCTCTAGCTGATTTTTGCCAGTGTGTGAAAGCTACATATTCAGACACACTTTTTGTTACAGTGGAACAAAGACATGAAAAAATTAATAGACTGGTGTCATAAAATAAAGAACATTGTAAATTTATTTTTAATAAAGGGTGAAAAAAAACACAAGCACAACAAACTAAATGTGTAAGACTTCCTAAATAGAAGTCCTGATGTACATTAACCACACATCTTTGTTCATTTTGTTTATTTTTACCCAGGACGTAATTTGGACATGATTTTAAACAATTCCTGGTCAAAAAATTTGCACCGTTTTTGACATTTTGTTGTGTTGTAATTTAGTCAGTGGATAAAACTTAATATTTTCCCCTTTGGGCACCATAGTGAGTGGGAAAGTAGGATTGACTGCCCAAGGCCCCAATACCAGGAGGGGCCCTTAAAAGCCTCAAATGAACAGTTTTCCGTTCACAATTTTTACTTCTACTTAATGTCATCAAGAAATTACCTGAATAATCAAAGAGGAAAAAATAGTGGAGGCTTGGAGGCCACTTTGACAAATGACAAAATGCTTTAATCCACCATGTGCTCAACTCTTACAGTACAGCTAATTTATTTTATTAAGTTGACTGCTAATGAAGACTGAGTCATATCTATAACCAAGAAAGCAAAACTGGGTTATCAAACAAGAAAGAGAAAAGGCAAACTTGAGGGAATTCAGCTGTAAGCATAACATTTTTGCACCCACAACTACCACCATCCGGTGGTCTTCAGATAGAATGCAGGTTTAACGCACATACACACTGCCTGTATTTCTATTACCCAAAAGCTACATCCACATTTTAGATGTCGGTCTGTCTGTCTATGGTTAGAGATCAGACTCTCCTAGTGGTTTTAGCGGTATTACTTTACATGATTGCCACTTCTGTTTCATGTGTGACATTACACTGCCAAGCTCCAAATTTCTCCTTTTTTCATGCACTCCCACAATATCTGAGGTACTGAAGACCTGGTGGATTTTTATTTATATTAATGTACCCAGCAGGAAAATGAGTGTGCCAATTTCACAACGGAGATGTTTTTATGTATATACTTTCCTCATTTTTCTTGTCAGACAACTATTGAAAAGTGAAGAAAATGCATCTGGGAAAGAAACGAGCAGTGCCACAGCTGTTCCATATCTTTGTGCATGTCTTAAAATCAGCTTTAATGCAGGTTGAAAGGTAGCTTGGAGAAACGCAAAAGTGGCTGACTGGTAAAGAGGAAAAAAAGGACAAGAGAGCAGCTTTTCTTTTCTTAGCATTTCTATTGGACTGTTCAGGAGTATACAGCACATAGAAAACAGTCACATTTTCCACCACATCAACATCTGTAAAATGGTTTGAAACCATTTATAGATGGTGCCTGAAATTGTTACATATAAAACATTACACTAATAATTAGACTCATCACTTATAACAATGTTTTAAAGTCTATACAAATATTTTTCCCCTTGAGTGAAAACCTCCTTATAGAATGTCAGCCTTGTCAACAGGGCAAAAAAATAAGATGTACACATAAAAGCTATCTTTTTTTTTTCCCCCATGGCACTGTGTACACATTTAGCAGAAGGAAACTTCTGATTAGTATTTACAAAAACTAGGGTCAGTGGTTAGTCATGTATTATACACTGTTACACTGGAAGATTCAATATGATCCAAAATTGTGCTTTAGTATAAGATGCATCAAAAAAAAAAACTGCTATACAGGGTTGATTTAAAGAAATAGTTTGGCAATTTAGGTAATTCACTTAGTCACTTTCTGCCAGCTTTAAAGGATACAGCTGGCAGCTGGTTATAAAAGAATTTAACCAGCTGACATTCTTGTAGTAGCACCTCTAAAGCTCACAAACAGTTATATGATCATGTTGCTTTAAATACTACAAAAATGTAAAAAAAAAAAAGGCAATTTGTTTTATTGTCAAAGGATTATTTATAATGCTTCCCAATATTTCTTCAATATGTGCTAAGCTAACCTGGTGTATCTTTAAGCTGACTGGACTTTAGAAATCCATTGAAATCCATACAGTACTACCATATCACTGCTGTGTCTTTGTTTATTGTGCTTAGAATTACAAAATTTACCAGATTTTAGGATTACCTTTAATTTCTATATATGTGCCAACGTGTGCTTTAATGATGCATTTTGAGGTTATTATTATTTTGTAGGAAACCAACTTATACAGGAGTTACACATACTCTGTGGTAACCATGTTCACAGTAAATGTTTTTAGTGCATATGTCTGTGAAGGTTCTCAGTCATCGTAGTCTAAGGAGCTTGGAAAGAAAAGCGTCTGGACTTCTTTAAGTTTCTTGAAGACCTTTAACCTCTCGGATGAGAGTTGAAACGTCTTCCTTTTTATAGTGCGTATGTCAGATCTATAGATTCCAAATGTGTCTAAACTTTACTTTCATAAAGTGACTTTAAATAATGATGTATTTTCACTTGACAAAGTAAAGTACAGTTGACTTGCGACTTTGACATGCATAGACTTTAGTAGTCAGTGTCAATAAACTCTCGAAGCGAAAAAGCTGAATTACTAAAATGTCAAACTGTTGCTTTAAAGGTACTTGTTGCAAATTCCTTTTCAAAATCATTCTTCACAACAGAGAATGTAAATAAACAATTGTTGAGACTTTTATAACATCTGTGCATTTTGTTCAAGAGATAAATAAAGTTTAAGCAGGGCTGGACTACACTATGTGTAATACCAATTTGCACAACAAGGTGGTGTAGCAAGTCAGTGTAACCTACAAATCTATTTTGGGCATTTTCAGCCTATTAGATAGTACAGTATAGAGAATAGACAGGAAAGCAGATTCAAACCCAGGCCTCAGCATATGGTCCCCTGCTCAGAAATGCCAGTTATAGCAGTACCCAGTGTAACCTACATTTAACCAAGCAAGTAACTAAGAGCACATTCTTATTTTCAACACACCTGCTGATCAAACGCTGCACCTTGGTGCTGTAAGTTTGCCTTAAATGCTGCAGAGGGAGATTGCAAAAAGTACCTTTAAAGAGGTCGGTATGAAAGTTAGTGCTCAATGATCGGCACCGTCCTTCTTGATAAAATAACTTTTAAATACTTTGAGCAGAAAACGTACATTTGCTGAATCTTTAAAGTGGATAGTGCAAAGCTATCAAAGTTAGTAGAGGCTTCTGGAGTTTCATTTGGGCAGTTTCCTGTAACATGAGGCAGATGCATTTCAATAGCCCACCTATACTACTGTAGTCCTAGTACAGACTATACACCTTTAATCAGTGCTAGCTTATTTTCCTTTAAGGGTGTCACTGGCTAGTAAAAGATCATACAATAAATAACAAAATGCAACTTCATTATTAACCTTCACTAACCTTCTACTGCATCGTTCGAAACATATCAACCTGTGGGAGACTAAACAGGAAAATGTGTTTGTTCCTGGTGTTGGAAAAAGCTGTTGAAACCTAACCACAAGATCTGTTTAGTGGGTGTTTAGTAACTTTTGATTAAGTTCCCCATTCGTCACAATATTGCAGGCAACTTTTAAATCGTAAACTTTTAGGCATCTCAGGAAAAAGTCCTTAAGAAGCTCAAAGAAATAAGAAGAATGTGAGATTATAATGAAAAGCTCTGGAGCAGTTACTAAACAGACAGAAAGGTATTATTTAGTTAAGCAAAGAAACTTCATACTGAAAAAAGTATGTGTGAAGGTAAACCCATGCTTCGAAAAAAAGGACCTGAAATAATTATTTTTTTGGAAAGTACCATTTCCAAGGTCAAGATTGAACTATATCCTGTCAGAAAATATTTACATTTTCAGCATTTAGGTTATTACTAGAACTTAGGTTACTAAATTTGTTTAAACAAATTAAGTCAAAAATATTTTTAATATTAAACTGAACTATTTTAATCAGAAATCTGTGACAAATTTAAGAGAAAATATGAAATATTGCAAGAAATAAGTCATAACATTTTACAATAAAAGTGATCATGTTTTGAGAATAAGGGGTTGTGTTAAGAAAAAATATCTTACTATTATAATATAATATTAATTTGATAAAGTAAATGCAACAGTCTGAGGAAAAAATGTGCCGTAACATTTTGAAAGTACAATATTATGAAAATAAAATATTTAAGAAAAAAAGAAATCCCTTCATTAAAAATGTTTGTAGAACATTTTTAATAATAAAGCCAAATGATTTATTGAAAAAGTTGTAATATTCTGAGAACAAACAAATTTACCTTTACAGTGATGCAGTATTTTTAGAATACTAAGTATGATAATTACCAGTATAAGAATATAGTAATTATATTCCGAATGTCAGAGTATTTTAATACATGCAGTTGAAACTGTGGTTGAGGAAAATTTGTTTCCTTTTCTTGTCTAAGGAGGAATGTGGATTTCACTGATATCCAAGTTAACGGCAAAGATTTGATATTGAAAAAAAATGAATCCAGCCAGTAAAATGGCTCAAACACACTTCAGAAATGGACATTCTTACTTTTTCACAACTCCTTGCATTCCCATGTCAGATCATTTTGAACTCTGTGTATTTTTCAAGGATTCATGTGTTGTTGTGCTTTGAGCTTTGGGCCATTTAATAATAATTGCATTTAATTATGAAGAGCGCCGCCTTAAAAGTTTGCTTATACTTGATAATGGTGAAGTAACCTGATGGCAGTATAATCACAAGTGACTTAAGATGGCACTGAAAACTGTTTCACTGTGTGATGAAGAGCATGTATGCTAAAAAGCACACACTGTTAATATGCAATAAATACATAAAACTGGAGTTCTGCAGTACGCCAGCTGTACATCCTTTTTTGTATTTATGTATTTTTTTCAGCCGGGCACCTGCTCCATATAGCGGGGAGGATGTGCATGGATTTTTTCTTTTTCTTGTTTTAACAATATTTCCTCCAAAATATTACAACTTTTTCAGTTTTATTATTATAATTACTTTTCCCCAAAAATAATTTTCCCTTTTTCATTAAAAGGGCTTTACAAAATATTGCATTAAAACATAAAAGAGTGGAGAGGTGCTTCATCTTCCCTTCATTCAACTGTGCTTCCCTTTGCTGACCATCAACAAATACAGCCTAAGTTATTTTAGAAAAACTGAAATTCAGAACAAACATTAAAAATGACAAGTGCAGAGGACGGATTCCTTTTGTTACAAATATCAATATTGCACCAAAGCAGCATACAGTATTTGGACGAGCATTCATCATGACACAGAATGGAGCTGCAGAGTAAAGGATTCAGACCAAGACAGTGGCTACTTGTGATATGCATAAATACGGTATAAAAATACATTATGGAAAAATTTGCAGCGGCTATATTCAGACATGTTGGGTTGGACTGCGGGAAATAGAGCAGGAGAGGAAAAGTTGGTAACTGAAGTTTTTATGGGGAGGAACTAAAAGGAAGGGGAAGGAGAATAAAACACCTGGGGCCTCTAGAAGGTCTGATCATCATTGCAGGACTCTGTGGCATGTCCGAAGGCCTCGCAGATATCACAGTAGGGCCTTTCAACGGCAGGGTTGCCATGGTAGGTGGTGTGAGGTACAGAGTCGGGGCTCTGAGCCTGAGTGGGGCAGTCTTCTGTGTCATGGAGATCAAAGCAGTCACAGATGTCACAGAAGAGACGCGGGGTCACCTTCTTTTCTCGCTTTGATATGCCTTCATCAAACCTACGTTACAGAGAAAAGCGAAAACACACAAGCTGTGGCCATGGGTTTTTATTTGATTATGTTGTATGTAAATCATTGTATATTACACTAGTGTTTTACACAAGGTTAGTATTTAGCACTTTCCTAGTCTTTTTCCTTGAAAGTGTTATGACAACAATGTGATGAGTCAAGTGCACTGATGGTCCAGGAGCGGTTGTTATGACGCAGGAACAACACTAAGACAGAGATTTCTGATCGTGCACTCAACTCTGTGGTCTGCCATGAATGGAGTGAAGCCTGCAAGCTGATTCAGGGAGCCAACACAAAGTACATTCATTCTTCTCACCTCTTATGCCAAACACACCTTCATATTTAGTGGTTTAGTTAAGAAGAAAATTTCCCACCTCCAGGGAATTTTTTTAAATCACTCTCCAGTCTTCTTACATAGAACATCTGCAAGGAGTGATGAGCGTAGATGCCCAAATTCTAACTCTTTTATACTGCAGTAATGAATCATTTCAAAAACCAGTTGTCTGTCTGAACTAAAAGCTTTGCTCAATTATAATAAGAGAGAGCAGCAGAAAACTGACTACACAAGCAAAAGAGATTGATTGGCACCTTTGATTGAAAAACTAGTTAATTAGTCTAGCTAGTCAATTCCAGACGATTTGTTTGTCCTCATTAGTTAAATTTTTTTAACAGCATATTTCTTACCCATCAGTCCCGTCGTTACCATTGAACTCAGACAAAGCGAGCTTCTTCAATTTGATCTTCAGCTCCTCGTTCTTCCGCTGCAGGTCCACAATCACACTATTCAGGAAGTTGATCTGATGGAGAAAATCACACATATCTCCTCTTAAAGAACGCTGGGGTCATGTGTGCAAAAATTAAATGGAAACCGAGTATGAGATCAGTTCTGATAGCGGCAAGTCTTACCTGTCCCTCTGCAAACTCCTTCTCTTCCCTCAGCTGCTCCAGAGCTGCATCACCTGGAAAAGTACGTCAAAAACAAGAAAACAAGTCAACAAACAATTTTTTAAAATCTTTCGTCAGATACAAGACTGAGGTATTTTCTCACCAGAAGGTGGGAGTTCCTTGTCTCCTTCCTCTGAGGCTTGTGCTCCCATAAGCCTTTGCTCTAGACTGTGAACACGGCTCTGCAGCTGAGCTTTGTCTCTCTCTAGCGTCTCGACGGCCGACTGCAGGGTCTTGGCCATGGCATTTTCTCCTCGCAGCACCGCGATCTGCCGATAGAGACAGACAAATACCTTACATATTTGGCATTACACAGGATAAATGTAGAGTGTCCAAGATACTGTAAGTTGAGCGTGAGTACCTCATTCCTCAGGGTTTCTAATTCCCGGTCTTTGTCTGAGATTAAGGCTCCAGTGGATTTCTGGAAGTTTGTATCCCCCTCTGATTCCTCATTTGAGACAGTTTCTCTGCAGGAAAATGTGTACAAGGAGTAAACAGTGAGAGGACTTTTTATTTCCAGTTTCTTGCCAGCGTTATTTGCTAATTTATGAGTGTCCAGCCAAAAATATTGGACCTTCAGATGCTAAAGATGCTGATTTATTCATGAAAGTTGCTTTTCTTTAAGTTTTCTATAATTTTGACCAAGATTTGACCTTTTGAGCTACATATAAACTGTAGCTCTATAAAACACTTTTTACAGGGTCCCAGTTCAAAATAATCTTCATCCTACACTAAAACTTTGTGCGTCCACTCAGTTCACCCTTTGTATGAAACAAGATGTTTTAGCTCCCCATTAAGAGCCATAGCACTAAAATAATCCTGAATAGAAATCTACAGGAGAAATGTGGAAGCCCCTCCCTTCAAAGACTAAAATCAGGAAAATTGTTAGCCAAACACATTGTTGCATTTATTCGGTAGAGTTTCAGCAGCCATGTGGTTGCAGACATCTCTTTCTCCCCATTATTGTTTTAAAAATTTCTACTAGGAATTACTATCTATGTTATTCCTCACGTTTAGTCTTTCCTTGCGTATGACCTTTTGTACTTGTTTTAGATTTTTTTCTGCCCCTTTGCTGGAATTGGTTATTATTGCTGACGGCCTCTTTCAATTTTTGTGTGTCATTCATTGGATCTTTTCTCTGTGATAACTTATACACAACGTGCATTATAATGGGGTTTGTTCAGTCCTGTGTTGGGTAGGGATGAGTCGACTGCTCTTTCATTTGATTATCATTGTTTTACCATTGTTAGAAATGAGCTATTATCCTTGTCATGTTGCCCTGTGAGTTCTGTGTTTTGTAATTGTTTTGACCAGTTTTAGAACTTACTACTTGGAGACCTGGATTGCAAATAAGTGTTTCCGTAAAGCACTGGTTCAACTTCTGTTGTTTGAAAAATGTGATATATAGATAAAAATGACTTGACTTGGCTTGACTATGCTCACGTCTGTCCAAGGGACATTGTTCCAGAAGTTTTGCAGTTTGTTCATATGGAACTTTGCAAAGCTAAGCTGTGCTGCCATGTTCTTTATAGAGAGAGAAGCTTTCTTCTGGCAACCCCTCCAAACAAGTGGAGTAATCGTGCTGTCATGAACTTTAATATTTCCCATATAAACTGAGGCCTTTAGAGTCTGAAAGATGAAGCTCTTAGGCACCTGACTAATCATCTTAGCTGTATTTTAGTAGATTAACTAAACCATGGATTTTATCGCAGATTGCCAAAAACAGTTACAACAGAATAGTGGCAACCAGCTGACACTCCGCCAACATATCCGTTCCAGCAGTCTTGACAAACCAAAGAGAAGGAGAGCAGTTTGTTTCACTGAATCATCTCTCATGTCTCTTAATGTGTACTTGAAAACACTCTCTCCCGCCACATCTATTATTTCTGCTCTAATTGTATGCAACCTTGCCATTCCCCTCAAGCCAAAACTGTGGAGCTGCCAGTTCATCTTTACATCTTTTTGACTTTGCTTCCGTCACTCTGATCTTACACCACATATTTGTCTTTGATGTCTACAGAAGTAGTGAGATGTTTTATATCCTGATCACTAAAAACACAGTGTTTCTGTTTATGACTGGCACAGGCCCACAAAAGTGATATTCACAGCTTCTTTTGTTTCAAAACTTAGAAAAGGCTTAAAATAAGACCAAACAACGTCACAGTGAATAGATGAAGGAACTAAAATTACATTTAAAAAAATAAAATGTTATCTAACTTAGAGCACATCTGGGAATACTAAAAGAAAAAAACACAGCTCTAATGCAACGTGGCCTGCAACTAAATCCCAAAGTGACATATTCATATTGCTTGGTTTACCTGACCATATGTCTAATATCCAAAGATATTCAGTTAAGTTTCTTTTTTTTTTATTTAAAAGGAAGAGTGGCCTTATGTCTTATGATTTTAAAGATTCAGAGTTTGCTCTTCTGCTTTTGTAATAGGTGAAGAGTTTTGAGGGTCATATCTTGGTCCATTTATTTATTTTTTATACTCTATGCTGTACAGTCCATCCATCCATTTTCTTAACGGTTTATCCACTTCAGGGTTGTGGGCTGGTTGGAGCCTATCCTAGTTTTCATGGAACAAAAGGGATGCTACACCCTGGACAGATCACCAGGGTCCTCACAGGACTGATGCAGATACACAGACAGCCTTTCACACCTAGGACACCCAGGACATAAAAACTGCAAGTATAAAATCACCAGTTGACTCTGATAAAAACTTCTTAAAGCTAGTTGTTTTCTGAAGAAAACATCCAAATGTGAAAAAATGACATTGGTCACACAGCCTCTTATATCTTGATGATCAGAGATCAATCCTGCACTCATAGCTGTTGACCGAGTATGAAGCTAGAGCCAACAAAATCAGTTAGTCAGCAAGTTAACTTGGTTATAATCTCTTATTATACTTCTTTTTTCCTAGTCTTTAATTAAACCTTCAGCAACGAACCAGCAAATTACAAACAGAGAGGTTTGGATTTTTATCTACAGACTTTCACACCAAGTTTCATACTTCAGCTCTTCATCAGCTCTGTTACCAGGACTAGAATCCAGATGTAACCCTGGCTCATCTCTGATAAGAAAAAACAATCCAACAGTCAACAGAGAGATGTGTGTAAGTACAGAAGGGGGTCCCATTAGAGGAACCACGTCACATTACTGATATACCCTCCAAATCTCCAAAGGAATCATTTTCTAATGTCAATATTTGAATCATCAACCAGGACTCAAGCAATTAAAACATTATAATACTGTGGTTTTATTTCTGGTCATTACTGATAATGACTTCAGAAGTTGTCTAGTGTGTTGTTTTTTGTTGCTTTAAAGGCTTTATGTGTATCTTTGTTTAGCTGCTTTTAGTTTTTATAGCTATTGTGTTGTGCTAGTTTATAGTTAAAGAGTTAAAGGGGACCAAGTGTGTTCATTTTCACATTGATATTTGTATTCTTGAACTCTACTAAAGTTGGGTTGCATGATTCATACTTCATACTTTCATACATATTCATACCAAATAATGATTATTTATGTTATAGAGGAATTTGGTGCTGCCCCGCATCTTTGGGAAACAACAATTTTTCACTTTTTAAAAATAAGTTAAATGGTTATCTTCTAATAAATGAAAGATATGATATCATTATTGTTGTTAGCTGTAGTTTTTTATAGGTTGTTACATCTGTTTTAGATGCATCAGAAGAGGAATTACGGAGAGATACAGTGACGAACACTACAATATTCTATGTTCAATGTTTAAAAACTAAACAGGAAAATATATTAAAAACTCAGAAAATCAACATTCAAAATTTGAAGCACATATTTCATAGTATCTAACCTGGTCTTCATGTCTGGCTGTTGACTGCTGCGATCCTCGTTGTGCTGAGGCGTAAACACACACACACAGACAATATATAGCAGTATTTAAATAGATGCTAAAACCGTCTTAGCTTCAACAATTTAGTCACAGCAGGAGATAAAACCTCATTAGGTCAAAACCCTGA
>VUQG01018171.1:18562-33681 GCA_015106755.1 Etia nguti
GACTGGAATGCATTACACACACACACACACACACACACACACACACACACACACACACACACACACACACACACACACAGAACATACACGCACATGCTGATGTCACAACAAGAGAAATAGCCATGTCGGAGCCAGGCGGTCCTAGGAGGAGAGGAGCGATTACATAACAGGAGCAGAGTGAGGAAGGACGTGCCTCAAAAAGGATGGCGGAAAACATTGTTGGGACAAGGCGGGGTGGAGGTGGAGGGAGAGAAAATGTAAAACAACAATATAAGACTGTAACATGTATCACCCATTTAGAGAGCTTTTATTTTCAATTATTTAGGGAAAGGCAGAAAAACAGACAAAATGTTGCTTAAGGAGACTGGAACCGTTACAATCTAACTGACGTCATTTGTTGACATTTTTCATCTCCGTTTGTTGCCTCTACATGCTACACATTGATGACTGTAATCCAGGCAGTTAAATCCATCTGGAGCTCTGACATTGCAATTTAAGGGTTCTGATGATTCAGGGGGACGTGTGGCAGGATGATGTAAAGACTCCAAAAACACACGCATGGACACACTACATATTTACGCATGTACACAGAGGCACATGACAGCTTGAGAGACATGCAAGTTCTATAAATAGAGCTCGGCGGCAGAATGGAACTTCACCAGAAACAAAAAAAAGAAGAAAAAATATGCCATAAGAAGAGAGGAATTAATGATGTAGATAACACACTGTCAAAAAAAATGTCCAATTTTAATTTGGATAACCTTTTAAATGAGCTTGAGCAGAGAAAAGTCAAGATATAAGTATCATGTGGCTAAGGTTCATCAAGCTGCATGACATTGCCATTTTCAGTATTTTTACACACACAGCATCTCTACTTTTTTTTTGGAAGAAGGGGTTGATTATTATTTCCACATTCAATCAGTTCAATCCCAGGAGACGATGCAAATCCCATCAAAAAAAGGCATCTGACGTAAAACATCTGCAGAATCAAACATGAGGAGCTACCTGCTGTGAAGACCTGATGTGAATGAGCGAGCAGCCAAAAGTTGCTTGAAACATGTGAGATTACTGTGTCGATAAAAGTGTAGATTCATTTAAGATATTTCAGGAACACATTTTTAAACATTTTATGACATTTTTAAGTATAGTTAAGGCCTTAATTTTGCATAAATGGCTTTCAGAGTTTTTAAGGATCTGTGAAGACACACCGTCAAAAACATCACAAACATATACATCCAGAAATGTAAAAACTATAAGATGGACTGTACAGTTAAGGATCTCAAACCTGGATAATAAATGCACACTCAATCTAAATTTCAGGAGTCAGGAATGTTTATATGGAAGGAGTACTACCCAAATGGGCTTTCTTTGCTGTGCTTATAAACACTATTATACATTGTCCTCCACATCCATTATCACACAACAGCATGCTCTGACTAATTGTGCTTTCCACAACAATTTAGAGCATATTTACAAGTGGAAGCGTCTCTCTAGAGAGTTACACGTGTTGCCAATTCAACAGCAGATTTGACATTTCTGCTATAAAAATAAAGGTATTTTTGACCCGTTTCTCACACAGTCCTTACTTAGAGCAGAATTAAAGCTTGAAAACGCAGACTGGAGTTTTAATGAACATTTGGCCCCCAGGACAAATTTAGCAGCTCCAAACTAATGAGCTGGCTGGCTGGGGGTCACCTTTACGGGAGGCGAGAGGCAGGAAAAAACACATTAGTTATCATGAGTACTCACATTTCCTTGCAGAGGACTCCAATACGCTGGTTTTCTGAGCTGCTCCGCTCTCTTGACAGACTGAGCTCTTCCTGATATTTGGAGTTCTGCTGTTTCAAAGCCTCAAGCTGAAGAGGAGCAAGATGGAAGAAAGGAAAGAGGGTCAGAAAGACACAGGGACGACAGGTATACAAGATTACACCTAACCCTTATTATTATTTCTCTAGTGGAAACGGACCAATATTGCAATTGTGTCGTGGTCAGTGATTTTTGGATCCCGTCTGGAGTATTTATGCTTATTTCACCTTGGCTGTAATTACAGCTGAAATTACTCAAAGAGTTTTTTGTTCCAACAGCGATGCTCTGCATTTTTAAAGGTTTAAAGGTTTTGTTCTTCTACTTCATCACTTCAGTGTGAAATGTCTCATTTCAGACTTTTTATCACTAGTGAGGGATATGAGTATATAGCCTACCGGTCTCAATGCTATGTGTAAATAGCTCAAACAAAAACGTTAGCTTGAACAGGAAAAGGAAAGTCAGAATTCAACACCAAGAGAATGAAGCAAGAAAAAAAACAAACAAACCTTAATTTTGGATAATTAATTTTGGATTTCTTTATAACATTGCGTATGTAACAGTCAGGTAACAATATAAAACTCCACTTCTCATTTGTCCATATATCAACAGAAATCCCTGTCCTACTAAGCCGGACATGTTGATGATTTTTCATTCACAAAAAAACTGAAAGCAAAGGTGAAAAACAGTCCATAAAGCACAGAAGCTAAAAGTAGTGACTGTCAATTTATCTGAATCTCCATCTAATCAATTATCAAGGTATTTACTGGCTGGGATAATCCCCCAAGCTTAGGGGTTAAGACAGTGACCACACACAGGAGTGTCTATGGTTTGATTCTCTCCTTCTCTCCCTTATTTAAATTCTAGCATAATTTTTGAGCTCTACAAAACACGCAGATATATTCAACATCTTGTTCCAAATGATCATCGCATTCCTTGGTTTGCATTCAAGAAAACTGCAGTAAGAAAAAAAGAATATCTGGGTCATTAAGAGTGAGACCAGAGGTAATACTTAAAATACACCAGCAGACCAAAGAGGCCAGCAGACAGCAGCATGAGCTGGAACTAAAAATAAAAGCCCCAGAAAGATCCGTTCCTTCAACTTCACTGCAAGCAAACTTTTTTCTTTCCTATTTGAGTCACATGGCAGAGATTCCAAACACATCTGAAATCACTCCTGAAGCTTCAAAGTGCTTCTTGGACACATGCAGCGCAGTGATATCAGCTGCTTTAGAACAGCACCAGTCAATAATTAATTAATGAGTACAACTTTGAAGTCAATGCTTTTGCTGAAACAAAAAAGAAAATAAATACATTAGAAAAAACCTCATGTTGGGCTTTTAGATTATGTTTCCATTTGGACGTTTATACATTGTGATATTAACTGCAGTTGAGTTTCAGATGTTTTGATTCTATTATGATAATGTCCAAATTGAATGCATAAACACATGAAGACACACAAACAAGCACAAAATACACAATTATCCAATAGGTCACAGGCACAGGCAACACCACCAAAGCAAAAGGATCATTCACCTGCTTACAATGATCAAGAGATACTACTGTGTTCGAAAATGACTGCGGCACTGACAAGGTTTTCCTCTCAGTTGGATGTGCTTTAAAAAAAAAAAAAAATCTAACAAATCTTCCTACCTGGTAGTGAGGCGAATAGAGGTTGTTGGAGTAACCCTGATGCAGAGCAGCTATGTCCATACCTACACAGCTTACCACTGCTGGATTTCAGATATGTTCCCTTGCTAAACGACAGCAGTGTTGTGACAATGCCTCCCCTCTCGCTCTGTCTATAAAATGCATACACCAACACAAGCCGCTAGGCATCAATAAACCATCAGCTCTCATACCCTGCTGTGCACAACTGAGAGAGAGAAATGGAGAGCGTGTCGCCTGAAAAACTCTCTCTCTCTCTCACACACACACACAGAGTCAGGTTAGGTTAGCACTTCCATTATGTAAGCCTAAATAAGCTCCTCCTCAGACTCCCCCCCACCTTTCTGCAGCTCACAATCTGGTTTGTGCACACCATATGCACACACACTCATGAGAATGTTGACCATTCATTCATGGTGAATTTCAGCATTCACCATTGAACCCCCAGCTGGAGACTGCAACAACATGTAATATACATTCTACCAGACATGCCTTCATACTTTAGGCTCCTGGACTCGTTTAGTGATGTGTTATAGCATGGATACTCTGGAAATCTAACTAGGGCTGCAGCTAATCATTATCTACATGATCAATTAATGTCTATACACCAATGCCTGATTCAAAATCAATCAGTTCACAGTTTTAGTTGTTAGCTTTAGAAAGCAGCTTATAGAAAACAAATGCATCTACATGTAGAATTATTATTATTACTAGAAATATTTATGTTAGGTTATTACACATTAAGGTTTAAATGCTGAAACAGCGTGGTTAATTTCAGAAATGAAGATGTTCGTTCCATGTACTAAGTTAGGAAATTATTGTACTTTGCTTAAATGTGGTTTATTTTTCTTTATAGCCGGACCAAAATATTATTTGTCCAATATTATTTGCCCATAATGGCACATGGCAAAAATATCAGAATTATTGTTTCATGTTGTTCAAAATGTGCCAGTACGAATCTATATTTTACAGGACATAATACAGACAGAGAGGCCTGGGTCATTTAGAAATGGAGTCATGCTGTTTAAAAGGAGATCTGCTCCAACTCTGCTGTTTACAGTACTCTTTAGTCTTTACAGGACTGTGTGCTACACCCTTTTCTTTTCAAATTTAACAATTTATGTAATGTACAGTCGTGGAAAAGAAAGAATGCACCATTTTAAGTTTTCACATCTCAGGTTATAATAAAAACTTCATCTGCTCCTTAGCAGGGCTTCAAAGAAAACTGAAGTAGATCCTTACTGTTTCTGTAGGAATTAAAAGGGTAAGTAGCAATCAGGTGCTGCTAATCAAATGTACTAACTGATCATCAGCAAGTGTGACCACTTCTATAAAGGCGGAAGCTTTGGTAGTTTGCTGGACTGAAGCATTTAGTCCATGTGCTAACGCAATGCCAAGAAGGAAAGACATCACCTGTGATCTTGATGCAATTTTTTCTGGGAAGGCTTATAAGTCCATCATTCCAAGTCCATAAAGTGAGAAAGATTATTCACAAGTAGAAAACATTCAAGACAGTTGCCAATCTTTCTAAGAGTGGACACCCCAAAAAATGTATTCCAGGGTCAGACTGTAATATTCAGAGAAACTGCAACATCTCAGACTCTATAGGTCTCATAAAGCATGTTAAATATTAAAATTGATAACAAAAGGTTAGTATGTCTTTTATTTTGGAAGTGCTCCCAGGAAAAAGGCTCTTCTCTCAAACATGACAGCACAGATTAGGTTTTCAAAGATGCAACTGAACAAACCCCAAGACCTCTGCAACACAGACAAGTCTAAAATGAAGATGCTCATAAAGATGACCATAATGCACAGTAACATACTCAGTGAAGACCAAACACAGCATATCAGCACAAACGCTTAATGCCACCTGTCAAGTTTGAATGTGGAGGGGTGATGATTTGGGCTCGTTTTGCAGCCATAGGACCTCTGCACCTTGTAAAGAAGAGTGTCCCAAAATTCCTTCACAATGAAAAGAGACTGACAAAATCATACAAAAAACAATTACTTCAAGTTATTTTTGGCTAAAGGTGGTTTCACAAGCTTTTAAATGTGATGTTAGTTTTTCACATTTTGGATTCATTTTCAAATAAATATCGACAAAGTGTTGGGTTTTTATTATTACGTAATGAATATCTAAAACCTCAAAATCGAAAGAGGTTGAAAAAAATCCAGTAAGTCAGGCTCTAGTTTTCATACTGGCTCTATGGGTCACACTAACTTCACCTTCTCCACCTCAAAATGTATCACGAGGACAAGTACAATTTTCTAAAACAAATTAAATGAAAAAAACAAAAAGCAGGTAATGCTACTCTTTCAGAATATTTGGGACTCTTTCATAAGTAATCCAAAGTGATAAGACCTCAGTGTTGTGTTCCTGATGACCTGTCTATAAAAATCCTCTTGTGATTTTAAATTGGTGCTCTTAAATTTGTTAGGCAGCTGCATGAAAAATAACATGCTTAATTAGAGAACTACACATTAAGATGACCTGCAGTCAGCCCCTTTTTCTTTCTCCTTTCTTTTCATCACTGTATACATATTATAATGCTCGGAGTAGGAATTAATTCAATGAAGATATTATTGAAAAAAAAACCCTATAATAACTCTGGACACCACAACACAAAACACAAAAGAGACTGATCTCAAGTCAGCTGTTTATACTGAAGTAATGTTGTTTCGAGCCACAACTCATCATACACATACACAGACACACACACTGCAGCTCACTCTGACATGTGCAGGGTTACATCACTACCTACAGCATCATGGGTGAGTGGAGAAGGGAGGCAGACGTAAGAGCATCTCTGCTGAATAATTGCTTGATCACATGAGTTTTAGTTTTAGTGCAAAAACTCAGATTTCTCCCTCTTGCAGCTACCAAAAAATTTGGAATTAAAATATACATGCGCCAGTTTGATACATGCTACTATTCAGCAGTGCTGGCAAACAGAAAGAAAGCATCCAAAATGTAATGTTTATACTGAATTAAAATGTCATTGATGAAAGCTTAAATAATTTACACAAAGAGGAGTTGAACTGTACAGGAGGTACTTATTTTGAGTGCGTATTTGCACAACAATAGTGCTCACAGTTATAATTATGTAACTTCAAAATGACTAACATTTATTACATAAATAACCAACAAGGTAAAATTCTATTTTAACTTTTAGAATGACTAACAAAAAATATTTAATGAAAACTACATAAAATATTATGTACAACATATTAAAATTTTGAAATCTATGTAGAAATTTAATTTGTATATTTATTAAATTATTAAGGATCCTTCGTCCTCTCAGAGACAACTGACACCAAATGCACCTTTGGAAATAGATACATATTTTTACTTAAGCTCAACATGTCTTAATGATAGAATAACACACTGAATTATCAATTTAAGCTTGCTGATGAATGATTAGCAGAAATATTGTACTTTTATG
The DNA here is from genome assembly GCA_015106755.1 of Etia nguti. Taxonomy (NCBI): domain Eukaryota; kingdom Metazoa; phylum Chordata; class Actinopteri; order Cichliformes; family Cichlidae; genus Etia; species Etia nguti. The sequence continues at coordinate 25,477 of VUQG01018171.1, forward strand.
TCTTTTAAGTCTTAGTTTTAGCTTTGCAATTATTATAATGTGGATGGTATTTTTGCAAGACTTAAGAAGTCCAGAATAGGTATTATAATACAAACATAACACTTGATGTCATGCCGATATTTCAGTCGCTATAATTATCTGCAACAACACTGCTGTCTTCACATTTAAGTACACTGACAAAGACTAAAACTAAGGAAATTTCCTTTTCTTTTTTTAAGTTGTTTTCATAAGCACACAATAATTCAGTTATTTTTTTGCCTTTTTAATTTAGTTAAAGTGTTTTTTTTTTTCGCATCTAGTGTTGCTGTTTAGCTTAGCTTTAGTTAAATATAGCTAAGCGGAGAGTAAACATGCTACCTCTCCTGGACCATAAAATCCTCTTTAGAGAATCAGAGAGAAAGCAAGAGCAGACATCCCATAGAGAAAGAGTGGGAGAGAGGACAGACACAAACGGAGATTAGGCAGGGGTCATAGATGACTTAAATCATACCAAGCTGGTGTTATATTATATACTCAGTTTAAGTTGACTCAAGTATATAAACTTGCCACTAGAGTAACAGGGGCTTAGAAACAAGCCATAACTTGCTTGTCATCAGTATGCACATACAACTTTGATTATATATGTAATCATGTTCTTATACTATTAATTTAAGTGTCTCTTTTTCTGCTTACACCAATATGATGGTATTTTAATTATCCATGAATTCATCAAGTAACAAACAGTAAAGAAAGGAAGTTGTGTTCAAATTCATTCAGTATTTCTCTGTAAAACAGCTGCAGTGCTGATAAAATTGTGTAGGAAAAATGCTGGGCCAATAAATTATATAATTTATGTCAAACATAACGCATGTTTATGTTTATTCTCGATTTCATGCTCTAATCTCCTGTGCATTTCTTTTGTAGTGAGGAGATTCGCCATCTGGAGCCCACAGGCAAGCTGACACATAGCGAAGATGAACGTACATTATTTGAGCAAGAGCCATACAGTGAATGATCCTCTGCACGTGGAGTGCAAACGTAGGAGAGCCGCTGAGTATAAGATAACAAAAATATAAAGTTACAGCTGAAAGTGCAAGTCGCAAACACGAGAAAGCAAAGAAGGATGAAATACAACAAGAGGGAAGGACTGTAATATTTCATGGGTGGCTGATTAAATATGATGACTGGCCCAATCACAGGCAGTCAGTGTGGGAATGTTGATGTGAATATGTAACAAAAACCCTGTGGGCTACAGAAGTTGAACTGATGTGCATGTGCGAGTTCTTTCACGGGGTTGTGGCAACATGAAGTAGAACACAAACATGTGACACTGAAACTGTACAACACCAACAGCAAAGGGTCAGAGATGGATTACAGAGTGTTTGCTGCTCTAATGTATAATTTAATAATTAAAGGAATTCCTGTTTACAACTAACACATCCACTGTGTCATAGTTGATAGTTTTTGCTATTTTAATTTCATGCAACAAACAAGCAGCCACAAAGAAGCAATGCTTAGATGCTGGTGTAGCTTTGACTTTTCATTACTGGTTATAAATGCATCACCCTGCCAGAGACTACAGATTAAAATTAATTAAATTCTTAGATTCAAGAAAGAATTACTGGTATTTCATTTCAAATTGGACATATATATAATTAAAAAAAATGTTTTTTAAATTTAAAACTATCTCATGAGCACACTGTTTAACACAGTTTTAAAGTTTTGCTCATGTTCACATGAACTACTCCTATCTTGATTACAAAGTTGGGGTTGGTGAGGCTTCTCCCACTTTTTAAGTGAGAAGTACAATTCAAGGGGGCATTCCAGTTGATTTCAACTTAAAACGTAGGATTTCCGACTTCCCACTTCAAATGGAACGCAGCACAAGATGAAGTTAAGCAGCTCTGATCTGCCCTACAAAATACTAGTTTATGCTCCAGCAACTGCAGTTGCTGGAGCATAAAGGCTAATGTGAGATATTGTTTCAGTGCCAAACATTGTTAGTCTTCATTCCAAAAGTCTATTAATAGAGAAATCTGTTAAATGTTGAAGATGAAACATATTACTTTAAAATATATTTGGCAATGCTTTTACAAACTATTTTTGGGAAATGTTGTTTTCGCCTCGATCTTGTCACCATCAAGCTATATGCAACATCTTTGCATTTTGATCAAAAATAACATAAAGACAGCTACAGAAAATATTTTCAACTGACTGATTAGCTGCAGCCAAGAACATCTGTTAGAGACAGTCATCATGTCGGGTGACACAATCAACGGCTAAAAATGAGAAACTGCTTTGATTTGAAACAGCTTGAACTTATTGGAATTTCTATGGTAATTCTGCGACCATTCTGTAAACTCTGATCAGTGCACACAAAGTAGCATAGCAAGTGCAGTAACTATCAGGGGAGGCAGGGCTCAGCTAACAGCTAACACTGGTAAAAGAGAAGAAAACAAGAACAAGGGATAGAATAGAACTTGTAAAACGACTGTGTTGACCTCAGTCACAGCAGTGGGTATCCACAGTATCCACAGGTGATAAACATCACCCCACATATTTCCAATGAAAGCCCTCTGCTCACCTGTGTCTCCAGTGTCCTATTGTCAAGGGTCAACTGCTCCAGTGAAAGGGCCGACCTCTCTGACTTTTCAGTGGACTGGAAAATATAATGCAGCCAGCATGAGATGTATGTTATAGTACAGAAAGAAATCCATATGTTTAACAACAAGCCTATTTTCCCTCTGGATTTATAAAAAGTTCACATACACATTTTTTCAATGTCTATTTACTATTAATAAATAGTAATTACTAATGACTATTTACAATTACTTATTCACTAAGTGATATTTTAGGTTAAAAAAGCTACCAGGTAGAATGCACCTCACACACTGTGGTAGATTTAGTCAGTGTAGAGGTAATGCGTACACCTTCCCTGAGTCTTGTGTCTGTTTTGGAAAACCAAACAAACCACTCTCAAAAACTAAGGACAGAGTCAAACAGAGTCATATTAGCATTCAAAAACAGTGTTCTATTAATAGAACAGAGAGATTAGAACTCATTAAGTATGTTGGCTAAAAAAGGAAAGTCAGCCTCAAGATTCTCATGCTGTTTCACCCTTACATTAATCTCTAATGGGTTTCATGAAGCATGAACAGAAGTATGAAAGTTATGGCTTTAGGGAAAAAAAAACTGCAAACTGCCCTGTCTACTTTCAGAAACAAAAGCAGGAGAAAAAAAGACTACATGCATTCAGTAGATATTCATTAGCAGGGAATAAAAACAGTCTAGTTTTTCAATTTTTCATTGGTACATTTATACATTTTCTCCCACCATGTTTGATGTGTAGAAAAAAACCAAAAAACCCCCAAAAACAAACTACTGGGAATATAAAAGCAGTAAAGGAGTTGACCAAAAGTTTTCTGTAGGAATTGTTGTAGGAACTGTTTCATAATCTGAGGCAGGTGCCACGTTGCGGAAGCCGCCGTGTTACCCCACCATCTTGAATATTGTTCCCTTTATGGGCATTGTCATTCCACTTAATCGCGTTTTATACAGTATATGTGGCTAGAGACCGGCCACATAGGTAGTGTGCCTTATGAGTTACTTCTAATTTAAGGATGACAGATAGCTCTTTAAAACTATATTTGACCATTTAACATTTGTACAAGTACATTTTTAACGTCTTTTCCAACATGCCTCTCTTCTCAACTTCATCTGCCTCGTCCACCACTGCATTGTATTCCTTTATTTCTGCCTCACCCTCTCCCTCTTTACCTCAGCCCTCATCTGCTGAACTGGAGTCAGCTCTAACATACACAAACAATAATGTCGGATTTATTCAACCCTCCTGTCTCAGGACAGCTGACAACAAGCTGGCTAAACAAACAACACCTGGATATAAGCTAATATTAGGCTTGAGCGTCCTGAAAGCCACACTTTGGTTTGATTACATTCTCACATTGTATGACATTTTATTCACTGAGCGTCCAAGTCCAGCAATGTTAGATTCACTTCAAAGAAAGTTTCACCAACGCTGGCTAACAGCGGCAAAAGCAGCGACTGTAATTCATTTCAGAATTTCTGGAAATAATACTGTCAATAAAATTTTTAATGGCAATAAAATTATAAGAAACCACTAGATGTACAATTCTGCTCATAAATTCAATTAAAATGCCCAAATTACCAAGATAATCAGTCAGTCACAATAAATTGCTAAATGAACCGTTTTACTTATCTGTAATTTGTATCGAATTAGGGGCAATATCTCGCCAACTTTTCTTTCTGGAGAACTACTATGAAATTACTCTAAATATTTCTTTTTTTTGGTTTGTATGGTGTTAGGACAAATGTTAGGATTGTGGGTATGGGTTTTATGTGAAAGACTTTTACAGTCAAATAAACAGATGATTTAAAAATATAATATGCAATCTAAATCCTGGCAATGTATATCCAATGGGTAGTGTATGGAAGAGGATTAGGCCCACAGAAAAAAAAAGGAAAAAATTACATCCACATTTTTTCTCCAGTGGCTCTAATCCTTTTCCGTAGTAGTGAGATGATACATAAAAAGAAAAAAAGAAAATGAAAACAAAAAAAAATAAAAAATTGTAAAACACAGTGCCATTTGTGGTGTGATTCAAGATTCAAGATGTGATGCAAAAAACAAAAAACAAAAGTACGATGCTTTATTTAAACTCTGCTATACTGTAAATATACTACAGTAAAAAAACAAAAAACAAAAATAAAATATTAATGAAAATAAAAAAGTAAGTAAAGTACATGTACGTCAAACTGAACATCTTGAATAAGTTTATTTTTTACATTTACATTGCACTAGGAGCTGCATGTGCACACCTACCTGTGTCAGCTGGGCTCTCAGCTCTTTCTCCCTGGACTGATTCTCCTCTTTCAGGGTCTGGTAGTCTTTCTTTGAACGCTCCACACTCTGTTCCAATCCTAACAGAAAAAAAGATAGAGGCTTTAACAAATCACACACTGAAATAAGAATAAAGGCAGCAGATATACAGCGGATATGTTTACCTTGCATGGTCTTTGCTGCCTTCCTGTTCTCCTCCTCAGCTGTCTCAAGCTTTTCTCTCTGAAATGGAGAGGCATCAGCTTGACCACGAGCTAATCACTCAAACAGCAGCATTCTTGAACCTTGAGCTAACCAGGGAATAATGACTGGCTCCAGAAAGCATGCAAGGTTTTTGGATGAAATTCTGCTCTCAACGATACTCGCAAACAAAAACACAGAGTGATTAAATAAGACAAAGCTACAGTTCCACGAACCACCTGCACAAACAGGCACTTCATTAGGAAGATGTGCTGAAGAGTTTAAGCACCACTCATGTTTTTGCTTTTCTGTCAGTGATAATAGCAATATGACTGACTCTGTAACATTATTGTGACAATCGAGACCAAAAAATTACTATAATAATTTCAACTGTAATTATTTTTGTCGATTCATATTCTTGATTTTCGGCCAAATTATCCACTTGCATATTTACATTGAGTTAATTCTCAAAGTAAATAGCCCTGTACTTCAATACAGCAACAGTTACCGAGTATTTCTTTTATTATACAGCACAATTATTTCCATGTGTTCGTCATGCTTGCTCCATATGGAACATATACATTTTTTTGTCTTTGAATCTTTAGAGATGTTTCCCAATAGGTCTGGCATTTTCTTTTATTATATATGCACACATATGAGCAATGACAATATAATATTCACTAACTAAACAGTCACAATCTGTTTCAACCTGTGTATCAGCTAGATGATCATCTTTTAAATGTCTACACCAAAACTTCCTCCAGCTATTCTGACAAGACAGGCCTTGTGTCAAAGCAGTAATTGCTGCTCAAAGTTAAAAGTTCAAATTTAGGAGTTAAATGTGGTCTGTATCCTGACACCACCATTTTCTGTTTAAATGTCATTGAATTGAATGGGGTTAACAGGATGAGAAAGCTGTATCGTTTGTTTTTGCCAAACATCTGTGGTCTTTTTATAGATGCCTCATCACTCAGGCCACTCACGCACAGACTCATGTATATGTTAGAAAATATTAACAGACAGTGTGGCAGTAGGACAATTTTTCTGATCCCAATGTTTTGTAATGGCTTTTTTGCATGCTGCATGTTGTCCATTAGGGTTATAACCAAGATCAAAGATCTAACCAAGTTCTACAAACAATAAAGCCCAAGACTTTAAAAATAATGGTTGTTACTTCCTTCCATAAAGGTAGGATAAAGGTGCCAGTCAAAATCTATGGGCATGATCAACATTCCTTCCAGCAAGCCTAGATGGGTGACAGTTTACTTCAACCTTTGTTTAGGGGTGACAAAAAAACAAATCAAATTTTTCCAACAGTAGTGTCTTCAAGTCCAAGAATTGGTGGAGGACAATTGTGTCTCCCAGGAAGTTTGCACATATCTTCAGATACTTTAATGCCCAGTTCTTTCTCCCATAATTATTTCACACAGTTTGCAGTGTCCTTGTACAATGTGCTTAGATTTGTCAAGCCCGTATGTCTGGCACAAGTTTCTAAAATGAATGAGCTCGCACTTTTTAACAATCTTACACACAGGGGCAATGGAATAATATGCACACTGCCCAAATCTAGGATATTGTTCAAACTCAGGATCATTCGCTGGTCGTCCAAGCAAACTTCATACTGGAGCTGGAAATGTTTAATAACATCCCACCATATGCTTAGAGAAAAGCTGACCCATTGGCTTTATGTCTTGACCATTTTCTTCAAATATTATCTTATTAATACAAGTGTAATTAAAGTTACATGTTTTTTACAGGTCTTTAGTTAAAGATCTTTAATGTAAGACGAGTATCAACTGAAAATGCATTTAAAATTAATTTCCTATGTTTGGGTAAAGTTGAATGTCAAGACCTGGATTTATATATATATTAAAGACATACCTTGAATACATTCCATATATTTCAAAAAATATTTTATTGGCAATATGCTCTCTGATTTTTTTTAACTTTTGTTTAAGTTTTTACTTTTTATTTTGAATTCAGTTTAGTGTTTAAAATTATCTCCATTTATTTTAGTTTGATTCATTTTAGGTTTCTTAAATTATTATAATATGTGGGGTATTTGTCAGAATAGAAGAATATAAGAGCTTCTACAATAACACGCAACACTCTGCTTTTATGTCAGCCGACAAAATTTCTATACCTGCACATCTGAAATAATTTTCTACTATTGATTTTAGTCTTTTATATTTATATACTTGCTTGAAAAGTTAAAAATAAGTTAGACATAAAGCATACAAGTTCAAAGATGGGCTACAGTAAATTTCCATTTCTCTGAACATATGTGTTGTATTTATTTATGTCCAGAGTCTCTTTCCTTCTTACCAGACTGCTTAGCTGTTGTTCCAAAGACATCTTATCCTGCTGTACAGACTGAAGCTCTTTCTGTTTGCTCTCCAGGTCAACACTCAGCTCACTGATCTGTTCGGAGCACACAGTATAGACCATAAAACATACACATCTACAGGGTGGGCCATTTATATGGATACACCGTAACAACATGGGAATGTTTGGGTTATATTAAAGTCCTGTTTGTGGCACATTAGTATATGTGAGGGGGCAAACTCCTCAAGATGGGTGGTGGCCATTTAGAAGTCGTTGTTTTTTCAATAGGAAGAGGGCCATGTGACACATCAAACTTATTGGTAATGTCACAAGAAAAACAATGGTGTGCTTGGCTTCAACGTAACTTTATTCTTTCATGAGTTATTTACAAGTTTCTCTTTGTTCACAGCCATTGACATGTCGAAGAGGTTAACACGTGAGGAGCGGATCAAAATTGCGTTGATATCTGGTGAACACAGTAACCGGGTCATTGCAGCAGATTTCAATGCAAGACACCCTACGAGACCACCCATGCTACAGTTAGCAAACTGCTTGCTAAGTTTCGTGAAGCTGGTTCAGTGTTGGATTTGCCAAAATGTGGATGCAAGAAAACTGTCACTAATGAAGAAACATCAGTGGTTGTCCTAGCTTCATTCAGCAAGAGCCCACAGCGTAGCACTCGCCGCATGTCACTGGAGAGTGGCATTAGTCGAACATCCCTTCAGCGGATATTAGCTAATCACAAATGGAACCCTTACAAACTCCAGCTACTGCAGCATCTCAACGAGGATGACCCAGATCGGCGCACAGAATTTGCAGAATGGGCAAAACAAAAATTGGAA
>VUQG01018172.1:4938-20360 GCA_015106755.1 Etia nguti
GGATATTTGGCATGCAGACCAGGGGAAGCCAGGAATCGAACCACCAACCTTCCGATCAGCAGATGACCTGCTCTACCGCCTGAGCTACAGCCACCACATGCAAGTTATAAGCAGAGACCGGTGGGACTGCTACATAAAATAGTTTGAAATTCTCTCTCAGTTATATATTGAATTCAATAAAACTGTATTTTGTGATAAACCCTTTAATTTTGATCCAGTAATTGACTAAAATTAGATAAGATTTGCATTCTACATATAGAAAATTTCTACCACCCCTATTTTTTATTTATTTATTTGTTGTTGTGATTAAGCATATCAATTAGCTAACAGCATGAACAGGGCAAACAATACTGTAGCAGGGGGATGTACAACTAATAATAACAAGTCCTCCATTCTAACCACCTTATTGGTTGTTTATCTCTGCCATAGGAGAATGCAATAATTGCAGGATACAGAAAAATCTGTAAGATAAATAATGGTATAAGACTTGGTTAAGTTTAGGCCAGGGGTATCACAATAATCATGCACTAAATTATGCAATGCAATGTCCTTCTTTTCTGCTTTGGAAGAATTATGTACTTATGTAAGTATTTTGAGTCTAATTAAATTACCAAAAAGCCAAGGCACAATAAACAAACTTAGAGGTGAATTTCACTGATCGTATTATTGACAAAAGAAAAAATTACAATCTTGTTCAAATCCACTGTTGTTTGATGACCCTTCTATCCACCCTGACCTACTCTTTGTGCTGATTTTGGGGATCTAAAGACAAAGTCACCTGACTTGCTCTTTTGTTCCCATGAAAATTACTACGGCCACTAGAGGGTCCTGTCACTTGAGCCAAACCAGACATCATTTCAAGGCATTCCTGAAATGACTGATGGTCACATAATTGTTTTCTTTTAAACCCCTTCAACATTTGCAATGACTCTGTAAGGGTTTAAAACAAAAAACCCAAAACTTACCTATTTGTTATCATAGGATGTTAAGGTTATTTGAAGCAGGCAAAAAGGATAACCTGCTTTGTATACAGCTCTGGTAAACAAAACTACACTTCTGCTTGTGATGTCAATGAGTGCAGCTTTTGAATTTCATTTGGACCTGAACATTTGGTTTTAGGAGCAGCTTTTCTATGAGTAACTGTATGATGAGTTTCACTGCTGCTACCCTAGGACATTCATGATTTACATATTATTTATAGACGCTGTTAAGGTTACCAAGCACCCAAAAATGAAGAAAGCTAAAAATAAAGAAAGTTTTATTAGAAATAGAAAACACAGAGCCTGTGGTGTTATTGGCCTCAATATCCACCCTGACCTCCTCCTTATTCCAGTTTTGTGGCTCTATGACTGTTACTGGATTTCCTCTTTTGTCCTATCATTACTAGGGCCACTAGACCATTCTGTCACTTGAGCCTAACCAGATGTGGTTCTGAAGCATTCCACTGCTGGAATGACTTATTATGTCTTTCACAACTGGAACAGCTTACAAAAAAACAAACAAAAAAACTGAAAAAGATAGTTTTGAGAGGTTTTTTTAAACTGTTTTGAAACTGTATTTTAGCACAGTTTCAACACACAAGAAGCTCTGTGTACGACTGTTTGACAACTTGACAGCTGTCAGACAGTCTTGAGTTAGACTGGCTAACTCAAAGTTGTCAGTTTTGTTAGACTGCACGGATCTGTTCCTAGATTTGTGCTAGCCACGTGTCGAGTTCTGAAACTCAAGTACACGTCAATGACAACTCAACATTACAACTTGAGGTTTTGGTATCTACAATGGCTGCTACTGTAGCTTATTTGTTATTGCCATATTTTTAAGTTTATTGTCAAACCTAATTTTATCATCTAATATGATCAGATGCCCTTTTTATTATCTTCTTAAATATGCAGCAACACATTTGAAATCATATATCACTTCACATATCCTATAATGCCAGAGAGGGCAACATCCTTAGTACTAGATAAAAGGCATTCAATAATGCAGGTATAGAAAATGACTTTTTACTTTTTACTTTTTACTTTTTTTTCCAAAATTGGAAGATTGAAGCTGTTTGTTTTTAATCTTACATTAAGCAACAACATAGGGGATTCACTGAAAGTCTCTCCAACCTGCCATCAGGTAAACTAATGTGCTTTCTTGGCATAATTACAACTTATTTAAACAGTTTTGGGATCTGAGCAAAAGGGTTGGCCAGTTTGTTTGAAAGCAACCAAGTGTAAAAAAAAGAGGTGATATAAAGAGCAGAGTCATAACTAAAGAAGCATATGTGTAACTGGGGTTTAGAGTGTGTGCATTCTCTGTGCTTGAGTCACATACATGTGTACAGTGACAGAATCATTTATACTGTATGTTAATGGTAGGTAAACTATCTTCTATTCATTCTTGTAGGCGAGCCAAAGAGAGGTGAGCAATACCTATGAGGGTGCCATCGATATACAGTTTGTTGTGGATGTGAGAGCGAAGATTGGACAGTTATCACCCCACCCCCACCCTACACAGACACACACACAATTCTGTATATTGAGTTGTCAAGCGGAAGCCTTGGAGGACGCACACCAAACACAAATCACTCTCCGTATGTGCACAAAAATCTCTCATGCACTCTCTTGCTAATAGGTCAATAAAGAGCCATTCCATGGGATTACTGGTATTTACCAAGGGACCAACACAGACAATTGTCAGTCAATTTAACTGCACTAATTAACTGCCACTAAATAGACTGCTGAGTGGTCGACTCATACCACTAACCAGCAGCCAAGAACTGAGAAAAATCAAGTAATGATGATGCATCTAAAAATGCACAGTGGAAACACTACAATGTGTTTTATAACATCACACATCAAAGGGGTGCTCCAGGTTTTCATAAGACATTGTAAAATTATCCTGTGGGCAGAGTTGAAGGTAATGAATCTTTTTTTGAAATACTATTTTTAATAAAATGTGTGTTATCCAAAATACTTTTTTTTTTCTCTTTTGCAAAATTTTGAGTTTTCATAGCAAGTCTGTTTATGATGGATCTCTTTCACCTGGGAAAATTCCAGATTATGTGATTTACTATTGATACTTGCTGCAGCTTTTAACTGTACAATGATTAATTTTACCTGTGCTTTGATAGCTGTGTCCATCCCTCAGTCTATTCTTTGTCAACAATCATTTAATACCAGGTTTACTACAGCAGGGAATTGGACATCCATCCATCCATTCATTTTTATAACTGTAACATTGTGCGATAGTTGGAATACATGCCTGGACAGGACACCAGGCTATCACAGCTCACATTATTTCATCCTTTGCCTGAAATACTTGCTCAGATATGCTGGACTTTTGGCTGTAGGCAGATGATCTCTTTTGTGGTCTTTCTCCTCTGGTTGTAAATGTGTTGTGAAGATAAGAGCAGCCTAGCTGACTGTGTCTTATCAGAGATAGCTGATTGTAGCAAGGCAGCATGAAAACCCCCTCCAGCTCTGACTTCTCTCTTCTGCTCTCCACTGTTCTCTCACATCACCATTCTGTGTGCAGAGGAACACTACATAGTTACTCTGACCTCCAACATTTGACTTCAGTTTGAAGTGTATGGAATGTATAGCTACTACATCTATTGTTCCAAGAAGTGAACTTGTATTATTTGCTGGTACTAATAGGCTTCTTATTTTGTTGAAGCTAGGTTAAGATGTGGCTTCATGCTGACAAAGAACACGACAGATGGGATATTTGCTTTGAGAGTGTTGTTGGAGATGTACAGAGCAGTTCAGGAGGGTTTCACAAAGCTTAAAGAAGTCCATTTGTCTTCTTTTTCAAGCTCTTTAGAGCACCATGACCTGGATGACAGTGGTGAGGTGTGCGGTAGGAGTGACAGATGGGTTCAAGGTGGGGGTGGGATTACATCAGGGACTGGATCTGAGCCCCTTCTTGTTCTCAGTGGTAATGGACAGGTTGACAGATGAGGTCAGGCAAGACTCTCCATGAAGTATGATGTTTGCAAAGGACACTGTAATTTGTAGTGAGAGGTAAGAAGCAGGTGGAAGGGAGCCTGAAGAGGTGGAGGTATGCACTGAAGAGAAGAGGAATGAAAGTAGAGGCAAGACAGGATACATGTGTGTGAATAAGAGGGAGATAGTTGCTTCAAGGCGCTCAAGACCCAACACCCTAAAATAATGCAGACAAAAACCCCAACAATCAGATGACCTGCTATGAGAGGAAGAGAGGACAAAAGAAAGTTGTGGAAGAGAACCAAAAATTAATAATAACTAATGATTAAATGCAAAGTGCTGTATAATCTCTCGCACTCTCTATGAGTTATGACTTAGTGTGTTTTGTTATGATCAAAAAACATCAAGATCATTTTCTTCTGCATGTCAATGAAGCTTTTGTTAGTGGTTCCCTTACACTCGAGCTCCTTCACAGTTACAAATGGTGACCCTTCAACTTGACTCTCATTTTGTGAAGGGGAAGAAACCGTGAAAAACTGTTAGATCATAGCTAAATGAACTTTCATCACACGTAACTTGATGAATGTCAGGTTAGCTAAAAAAAAAAAAGTAGGTGATATTTCCTGTCTATGTAAGTACGAGGTCTGTGGAGAAATTGCAGAGGCATAAGAGCTCATGATGAGACAACGCGGTCCTTTGAAACACCAGAAGATGACCCTCTCTTCATCTAATTTTCGTTGCTGGTTCTATTTTTTTCCACCATTTGAGAATCATCCTGATATACAAATGGTAACTAGATTCTTTAAAAAAAAACATTAATGAGATCACAATCATGAAAGTATCCACATTCATCAATTCAACTACAGCCACAGTTATTATGGCCCAGTCAGTGTCAGGAGATTAAAACTGAAAAAACAAAGTATATTATGAGAAACAAATGTTGACCAAAGTACTGCAAAATGTTACAGAAGTCAAAAAAAGACAAATAAAGATTTAAATCCTCAACGATGATGAACACTAATCCTAACATTTAATGCTATCAAAATATTAGACTTTTGGCTTTGAAAAAATGCTTTTCAAAGTATTGGCAATAAGGGGGAAAAATATAATTATTTTCAAAAAGAGTGCTTTTCTGTCTTTAAAAGACATGGTAGTAATTACAATTATAAATAACTGATGATAACCTAGATCCCACATGGTTAAAAATTAAGTCTCAACTCAAACTGGATCAAAAAAAAGTGTGAAAAAGTGTTTTAAATTTGAATTTAGGCACCATCTGAGTAATCTCATTAGATGATCTAAGATATGTGAGAAACTACTGTCCGTTTAGGTCACACGTATGGCATGTTTCAAAAAACAGGAAGAACTGACTAATAACGTACTAACTACATCGCAGATCATGTCTCACTGTTCTACCTTGGTGCTGTTTTGCCCCAGGTTTGTTGATTGATTTACAACAGCCTGTAGTAGCAATACTTATAGGTTCTAACATCTGCCAAGTATTCTTTTGGATGTGTCTTCCCTTTTCTAAACATGGTATGTTGAAAAAAAATGAAAATAAAAAAAAAACAGTCATATTGCATTACATTAAAAAAAAATTGTGTTAGACAAAATCAACATGCTTGATCTGTGAATATGACTTATATTGACAGGAGTCGTTTGTTTTTCTTTTTTTTTTTAATTAGTTTTTTTTCACCATTAATTTTTGTTGTCTGTGAGAAGGAGGTACACATTTTCTGCAGGATCTGTAATGCATTGCATTTTGGTCATCAAAAATCAGACTGGAAGTGAAACATCAGTAAAATTGTGAAATAAGGATGTCCCAAAAAGGTACGAAAACAATGAAGTAGAAGATCTGCTTCTTCTTATTTGACATCATGACTCCACAAACACAGAAAATGTCAATATCAGTTTAATTTCATTAGCAGGTTTATTTAATTAAGTTTAATTTTAATTTAATCTGATGGTGGTCAAACTTGGAAAAGAAATTAAAAATGAGAACGTCAGTTATGCAGACAATTTCTCTCTCTGTCTCATCAGCTGAAATGTGTGTAAATGTTATTAATAAATTCTGTTTAATATCTGGATCAGTGTTTCAGGTTACAGAGTTAATGCAACTATGTAAGCAGTCTCCTCTCTTTCCTTCACTCAGTCAGTGCTTTGCTTTCACTCTGTCTCCTATATCATCTTTCATGATTTTCTGAAAGCCCTTCATATCACAGACACATGCCCACACACACATACACACACACATGCGCACACACACACATGCGCGCACACACACACACACACACACACACACACACACACACACACAAATGCATCCACGTGCATGTACAGACAAACAGACACACACATATCTCCACTCTTTTCCAGGAATACTGGAGCACAACTTCCTGATTCTGGAGCCATTCGGCCTGTCTGACAGGAATATTAAAATGAGAGACAGATAAATAAAGAAAACTGGAGAAGAAACATATGAAATCAGATTGATACATTTCTTTGAAGCAGGGAGTAAAGTTACAGTCACAGGTTAATCAGCTTTTTGTCTTGTCTCTGCCTCTTAATCGTACTCCTTAACCTATTTAAATTCAGTCCTGGATAGACACCGCAAAAATGCAAACACTCAGAAACATTAACAGATAGTCAGAGGTAGTTTGGTGCTGAGCTTATAATTCAGATTCTCTGTCATACCTGAGACAAGCCTCACAGCTCACCTGCTCTCCCAGCTAGAGGCTCTGGTAAGTGGAAAAAGATCAGCAGAAAAGCTATTTTCTGTACATACTCCAACTTCATATTTCAACAGGTTGCACATTGATTTCATTTTTTTTTCCCAGCACGGCAAAAATGACTAATAATACAGGTCATTGTGGACAGCAGTTATATTCTTTAACTACAAGCTGCCAGTATTTAAGAAGCAGCTCTAGCCGCTACTCTTTGCCAGTTTGGTGCCAATGGTTGTGGAAGTTGGGCTCCTAAATGTTCCCTGTGTGTTCTTGAAATTTCTGCTCTGCAGAAACCTCTCTGGGTTTCCTCAAGTGTGGTCATTCCCTGTGGGAAAACGGACTTTTTGCCTCGGTGCTGGTCTGATGCTCTCTGGAAGAATTTGCTCAGTACTCACCTGGATAACTCATCTGCCTGTCTGTCACTGTTGTCACCCACATGAGGAAGCTTGACCAGTTGCCCCCCCCATGTCCATCACCCTGGATGTCTCAACTAAGCACTAGGACCAATTCATATTCAAGTCCTCACCTCTCATCTAAAGGACAAACAAACTTCAAGACAAAAATTCATGCAAGAAACTTGATTTAAACATTTTTACATTTTTGAAATTCAATTCAATTTTATTTATATTTAGCCAAATCACAACAACAGTTGCCTCAAGGTGCTTCATACTGTAAATTAAAGATGCTACAATAACAGAGAACCCCAACAATTATATGGCCCCCCTATTAGCAAGCGCTTTGGGGACAGTGGTAAGGAAAAACTTGCTTTTAACAGAAAGAAGCATCCAGCAGAACCAGAAACTCGTTTCTCAGCGTCACTCTGAGACAGAATGCTTCTAATTCTAGAGATATTGCTCAAATGGAAGAAAGCAGCCCTACATATATCTTTAATATGTGCATTGAAGGACATATCCTGGTGCTTTCAGGCTGAAACTCTTTAACACACATCAAACAACTCACATTTATATAGTACTTTTACACTTTTACTAGCCAAAGTCCCCGCTTAAAGATTTACATTCATACATAGGCTTTTATTCCCATGTGAAGCACTTTGAAATAACTTCCTGTTTTAAAAAATTGTATATAAATAAATTTTACTTACTTTACTTACTTACTTACATTGCTTGTAAATATTACTGCTGCACTATGCTTTTCCTACCACAAACCTGTGTTCCTTTCAGCCTGTATAGTGTTTAACAACTCACAATTATTTCAAACAGAAAAATAGGAAGGAATAATATAAATATACATATTTTCAAATAAAAAAAAAATCAAATATTTTCAAATTGGTCATATATCAGTGTATTGTCTGCTTTGTGACAGTAGACCTTTCCACGTTGTGTTTGGTCACAAACATGGACAGGTCTGTGCTATGTGAAACTCAGTGTTAATTTAAGGCTGAGTTTAAAAGCGACTTTCATGTTACCACTTATCAGGACTACCATGTTAGGGTAAGTGACACAAGATAACAGATGGATATCTTTCTAAAGCTGAACCCTATAGTACAGCCTCCAGGGGGATGTGAAGAGTTGTAAAAATTGCTATTTCTGTTAAGGCAAACAAGTACAACTATTGACCCAAAATAGTCTCATAGTTGTTTGTGACATAGTCACAAACTACTGGTTTGTTTACAAGGACACAAGTTTGATATTGTTATATATAGACCCTGAAACACATTGTAGTGGTTCCAAAGAGCAACTAAGTCCACTATAGGATACTGAGTAAGGGGCACATAGATTTTTTTACCAAATAGACTGAAAAACTTACATTTTGCCTATCTGAAGAAACACTTCATGCCTTTGACAAAAAATAAATAAAATAAAAAGAATTTGAATATAGAAGCGAACACTTATTATAACATTCAGTTTTATTTTTGATTGCTGTAAGTGATTCATCACATTTTTTAATTATAAAACTGTTAATTGATGCCAGAATAGGCTAGCAAACACAATAATAACATTTTTAAGATTAAGAAATTCATAATGGCTTCAGTTGACTGAGTGACATATTAGCCATTTTAGCATGTCGTTTTCTGGCCTATTTAAATAAATGTATCCACTGTATCCAACCTATTATGTTTAAATGATAACTGTACAACAATCAGGGAAATAGCTACCTTTTTTGTGAAATTTAGTTATAAATAATACGTGAAAGCATATTTGAGAGGTTTTGTAAGTATTTTTTTTAGCCTTTGTGGCTCATTTGACTGTTGTTTTTTTGTATTATATTGGAGTCCAGGCCCAGAGGAGTGAAGGTGGAGGACCCAAATGAGACTGAAAACACAAGATAGATTTTTTTTAAAAAAGCCAAAAACTGAAAAAATAATCAAAAGGCTAAATGGGAATTAAGCTGAATACACAACAACTCTTACCTCTTTCTTCACCACAGCAAACTGGTACAGTGTCCACATTACTGCATGAACAGCCCCAGTATATCTGTTATTCTCCTGTTTGCCTGTCCCCTTACTTGTGTACAAAGTCCTAAAATGCTTAAACTCCTGCACTTGGGACTTGTCCATAGACTTGAATATGTCAAAGTACTCCTTCCATGACAGGCACAGGTCGTGGCAGCAACAGATCTGTGTAGCTGCCTCAACAATGGAGGTGTGGAACATGTTTCATTTGGACTTGATGTTCCCAGCCTCCCTTGTAATGTGTTTGAAGTTCTGCATGACGTGGAAATTGAAGATTTTGTGGTCAGGGGTCTCTGTCAGACACTCCCTTATCATATGATTGAACACTTACTATACATTTGGGTGGGCCTCTCAAACATCCTCCCACACCACTGGATCCACCTTACTATCATGTGGTGATCACTGAGAGCTCATCTAATGATGTGATTGCAAAATCAATCAGGTAGTCCTGGTGCCACATGCACTTTTGAAAAACCTTAAGTTGAAACATAGTGTTCATTATGGACAAACTGTGACAATAACAGAACACCACTCAGGTTCAGATCAGGCAACCATTGCTCCTAATGTCGCCTACATGAGCGAAGAAGTATCCCAGTAAGACTGGAGTGTCCAGGAGAGGCACTGTAGGAGCCATTTTTTGTTTTGTTACCTAATGTGTGCCACTAGGGGTCACTTTTTTGTTTTACAGTATGGTGTGTTTATGGGACTGTATTTAAGGTAGACACACGTAATTAGCATCAGGTGTTACTGGTCGGAAAGAGCAAACAGTCTGTGACCGCTGCGCTGCTGTGATTTATGATAAATGAAGTTGGATAAAGAGAACTGTTGAACAACAAATACAACCGATGGAATGCAATAAAGATGTTAAATGGACAAGATACGTATGGCTGGAGTTATTGGAACGTGGCAAGTTTCATTCATAACAGTGGCATCGCGTCACCCCCACCGTCGAACACCTCAGTGGCTTCAAGCATAGGCTTAGCTTGATGCACCCAGCAGCTCCATGAAGGCTGGGTACCCTGAACCGTTGCTCAGCATAGAAGCACAGACTATATCTATATCTATATATCTAAGACTATATCTAGTCGGTGTCTCTCAACCTCATCCTCTAGCTCAAGCTCCATCCCCACCAGAGAGGTGACGTTCCATGTCCCAAGAGTCAGCCTCAACAGCCAGAGATTGGATTGCCGGGGCCTTCACTGCTTCGCTGTCCAACACACGTTGCACCTGACCCATGTGACCCATTTGGTGCCTTATGTGGGTGGTGAACAACGAAGAGTAAGAAAGAAATACAGGTTAATCACAACTGCCTTAGTGAATTAATCATATTAGCCAATTTTTACTATAATTTGGTTGATTGGTGGGTGGTGGGTTAGGTGAAGCTAAATAAAACAGAGCTTATGCTGTAGCATTGCTTTCTTCTTGTTGTACTTTTCTATGTTTATTCACAAATAGTAGGACTTTTTACTGAGTTTGCACATTCACACCTGTTTACTAGATCATGTGGCATTATCATGTGCTAACCAGGTATAAACCTGTGGAAAAAACTAACATTACTGAATTACATGGACGTAAAAAACTAAACATGGGGACACAGTTGAGTTTGACCAGTTGACCCCTCTCTCTCTCTTTTTCTTTCCTTTAGGCTCTCCACCACCCAGGCAGCTGTGTAGGCGTCATTTAATCTTTTTTTTGTCCTGGTCTATTCCTGCAGACATCCTGCCCACTCATTCTGCCTCTCTTTCCTTTCAGCCCCTCACTGATGATTAACCTTCCTCCTTGTCGCTTGCCCACGCCAC
Organism: Etia nguti; assembly: GCA_015106755.1. Taxonomy (NCBI): domain Eukaryota; kingdom Metazoa; phylum Chordata; class Actinopteri; order Cichliformes; family Cichlidae; genus Etia; species Etia nguti. Next base: position 15,809 of record VUQG01018172.1, read on the forward strand.
TCGTTCTGATTTCGTCATAGCGGCACGGCTGCAGTACGCCTGCTGTCAGGCACTTCACACAGGCTCTGGAGGGGAAAAATTGATGATGGGTTCATTGGAGGCAGTTATAATGGAGGCTAATGACCAACGAGAATGTGTACAGGCTGTGAAGTACACACTTGAGGAACAAATGTTTAATACATATGAATGTAAGAAATGAAGAAATGTTGTTCCCTTTTACCCTGGAAAGCATATAACAAAGACATAAAAACATTTAAGTGAGTTAAAAATCCTATTCTGAAACATTTACAGAAGAAAATATAATGTCCACTGAAAAGACTTTTTCCAAAAAAAGCTCGAGGATTGCACAGTTGTAGGCCATTGTTGTATACACATGTCCACACACACACACACACACACACACACACACACACACACACACACACACACACACACACACACACACAGAAAGTACATTGTGTTGTCATCCCTGCTTCCTGCTCTGCTGGACCAGCAGGATTTGGCCCACTAAAATGCCTCCTGTCTACTTTAACCTCATTTGTGTAACAGATCAGCTCATTCATTCAATTAGAACACACTCTCACACGGGCACCTGCACATGCACATTCACTCATCGGAAATCTATGGCTTCCCAATGCAATTGTTGAAAAGTAAACTGACTCCCAAAAGTCCCTTGCAATTGAGCTTTTCTGATCGATAGGAGCCCTTTAGTCCATAGAAAGATTTCTTCGGTCCTGTCGGAGAGAAATGTTTGTTATAAAAAACAGCTAACTTTACCCAAAAATGGCTAAATGTGTTCCTAGTATTTAAGTTATATTGTATGTGATTGGCTACATGTATGTATTACTTGGCTCATAATTATGCATTCTATAAGTGCGTAAGTGGCTGTTACAGGAAGACAACGAGTCAGTACACCATCCACATACAGATAAATGTCAGAGCTGAACAGCTGGTGCTCAGCACAGTGTCACGCCTTATCCAATGATTTGCTCATCACATATTGCGTTGTAGCTAATAGTTGATCACTAGTGGACACTGCATAGGTAACCTAATAAATTTTTTTCAGGTTATTTTTAAGACCTATTCACAACAACAGTCATCCCATTTTCTGTATGCCGTAAGATAAGACACTGCAATATTTTGGGAAACCGAATATTGTATTCCTTTGAGCAAACATGTGCAGAAGGTGGGGAAGAAGAACTCCCTTTTAACCTGGCAGCACTGGGTTCAGGGAGGAGCAGCCATCTGCTATGAACAGTTGGGGGTTGAGGGAAAAGAGGAGACAGAAAAGACATATATATTTACTACATCATCCTATGTCAATCAAAAGTTTTTTGTTGTCATTGGTAGTTGCTTCAATCCTTCATCTCAAAGTTAAGATATGTTTTATCTGATACCTATCCACTCCTCATTAAGTGACAGAATTGTTATTAACATGCCATGGATGCATGAAGTCAAAATTGCTGTTTCTTATTGTAAAGTTTTCACACATGAACTTTGGTCAATTTGTGAAAAATCAGGTTGAAACACTTTCCACAGATGCTTTTCCTGACATTTAAAGAGTCTCCTTTTACAGTAATGCATATATGCCATGTGGGGAGGGAAAGAGAGCTATCGAAGTAGAGTATGTAGTAAGTCAGAACTAGAGTCTTCAATGCTGAAATCTAATTTTGAAATTATTGTAATGCCTGCTTCCAAAAAAGGGAGCTATATCACTGTCTTTTTTCCGTCCACATATACAGTAGGTTTGGATATGCCGAAAGGCTCAACAGTGGACTGTGAATTATCACTGACTTTGATGTAGCAGTGTTTTGTGTTTCTGAATTACAATTTATACTGGAGTGCAATATTATACTAACTGAGCATGGACAAAACTATAATACATTTGACTTTTTTGTGTGTAGTAGATGTAGAATCAGTATTAGTTGTTGTAGAAATATTGAATACAGTGATAGTAGCATGGTACCAGTATACTGTATTGAGTTTATTTAGTTTCAGTCTTCTTTCTTTGAGCTTTTTGCAGGAAGGAGGTCTGGAAGCTGCAGGCCGGCTCACAGGTCCTCTTTTATTCTCTGCTTCTCTCTTTGCTCTGACAGATCCGTGCTGATATCAGATTGATGGGCCGGTTTGATTGAAGTCTCTTTGTCGTGCTAATGTCACCGCGAGTGATGGATGAGGCAAATGGGCCAACTCAACGCGCGTGCGTGCAAACTCCACTCCAGAACCGAAAGAAAGAGCCTCTCCCCTCCTCCCGTACACACACACACACACACACACACACACAAACACACACACACACACACACACGACTTCCCTCGCTCCCGTGACCAGCTAACAAACTTCTGGCCTTCGGTCACCATAGGCGACAAGCCACGTGACCTGCCATGGAGGTAAGAAAAGAAGTGACACGGTAAAGCGGAGAGAGGGAGACAGTTGGAGAGCAAGAGGCAGAGAAAATTGGAGAATTTGAAGAAAAAAAGACTAGAGGAAGACTGAGTGTAACCTGTGTGAAGCTGAAACGTGACTGTACTCTTTTCAGTACTCTCCCGTTGTTTTCCACTGTCACTGACGAGCCTTTAAAACACAGGTTGAGTTACTGACAGAGTAAGGCCTTTAAAACACACACACGCTGCAGCAGTTTTTTTACTTACTGTACTGTAATTTTGTCGTGACTTTTTAAAATTACTTTACGCGTTTTTCAATTTAAAAAAACAACACGATTTTTGTACTGCTTTTTGCGCACATACTGCGGACTCTACGAACAACTTTCAAATGGATTTTTTAGTTATTTGATTTTTGCTTTTCAACAAATTTTTATTACCCTCGGTCGTGTTTCTTGCTGATAACAAGTCGAGACATTTTACCAATTCCCTGGTGCCGCGGGTCTGCATGGACAACATGAACTCCTTTGTGGAATACTCTATTTGTAACCGACAACCAACCGGCATTTATTCTGCACCTAAATCTGGATACCACCACCATCACCTGCACCACCACCTTCCTCTGGATCAGCGTCAGGGATTCCCGGTGAGCATCCAAACAGGCCTCAGTGGTTCTCCTGTCCCCGGGTCCAGAAATGACAACAGAGACGTAGGAGCGAGTTATACCGCGGATGGAGGGATGTACCTGGGCGTTGGGGCGGACACCGCCAGCGGAGGAGCAAGTCAGCATCATCAGCAACATCCTCCTCAACATCACGAACAGCATACGCACAGCGGTTACCACCAACATCCAACACATCACAATCACCCTCAGCTTCACCAGAGCCAAAGCCTGCAGAGTGTAATACCTTCTCCTTATAGTAACGGCTGCAACACGGGGGCCTATGTGGGCCAGGCATGCACCACAAACTCTGAGTATGTTGCTGCGACGGGCGCACCAAACTCCATCCATCCGCAGTATTTCATGGAGGAGTCTTTGGTCTCCACCTACTGTCATCAATCGAGCTTCCCCAACTCGGCCTCAGCTGTCGGCCCCAGTTACAGCTCTCTTACCGGAGTCTACTGCGGGCCTCAGCGCACCCTTGCTGGGTCACAGTACCCGCAGCAGATCGGCGGGGGGGTTCTTGACGCAGGAGGCTACCTGGAGCTTTCGCCTGGGGGAGGCTACGGGGAGCTGCCAGTATCTCAGGACCGAGAAAGAGGGGACGATGAGGTCCAGCAGGCCGGGCAGGGGCAGACCTTCGACTGGATGAAGGTGAAGAGAAATCCGCCGAAGACAGGTGAGGGAGGGTTCACTCATCCGTTTAACGTCATATAAGCCGGCAGTCCGTCAAAAGGTCGGTATAATATGTAACCTTGACGTCCAGCAGAAATGATGTCATGTTTTTCATATGAAATGCAGTCAAAAAGAAATAAATAAACAAATAAAAACAGAGGAGCTTGTGTTAAGACGGTCAATGAGTACTGAATGTAGCTTGCAGTCAGGAGCATAATGTGAAGATCAGAACTTTATGGTACAGGGAACAACATTGTTTGATCGAAATGATTTTTACAACATTATTTTATCCTTTCGGAGTAAATACCTGATATTTTTACCACTACTTTCTTTGTGCAGATGTCAGGCTTTTATTTTTATTTGCGTACTTATCTTTATTTTTTACTTATCTTAATTACTCAAATCGTCCAAAAAGAAGAAAGAGAGAAAGAAAGAATAACAGTTGTGGTTTTCCAACATAAATAAGGGCCAAAATGAATTACAGCAGTTCTTTGTTTCGCGCACTTAAAAAGAAGAAATAAGTTCCCATATAAAAAAGATTGCTCTTTAATATCATCCAGCACGACTAACCGGTCACAGATAAATTAGTTCTTTAAATGACTTCATTTTAAATAACTGGTAGAACCGATGTTGAAAAAACTGAAATAAAAATACACAGTATTTTTATTAACAGAATGCTTTGTTGCACATAGGAAAGCGTTGGATTTTATTACTATGATACAGTTCATTGAGTGGCACTAAAAGTACAAATCAGAGCGGTTTTCGGACTTCACTATGCAGTCGTATCTGTGTGTAGATACTTTGGTCTGGGTCAGCTGAGCCCCGGGAGTGTGAG
>VUQG01018184.1:260-20400 GCA_015106755.1 Etia nguti
CTGAATTGAACCAAAGACTCACTGCAGTTGACCAGAATATTCCAGGATTCTTGCTATTTTAGAAATTGTTCAATTTTGTTATTTGTTCAAAATGATCTTTGTGACTGTGTCTCAGATCTTTCCAGCTGTCAGTTTGCCTTGAGTCTAATGGCTCACTAGATTTCCTTACTGTTATATCCCATATCAGTGTTTTTTTAAAAATCTACACATTGCCCTGTGCAGTTGGTATGATATCTGTTTCTACTTACAGACACTGAGCAGGATAAATGTTCATCATTGACCAGGAATGATGACCAGGAACAAGAATAAGTTAAATGAAGCTCCAATACCTTTGTCTAGATCTTTGATGGAGATCTGGAAGTGTTGTGAGGGTGATTGATTCTTTCCATCCAGCAAATGGAAGACAAAGAAATCCTGGTCTTTAGAAGCACTATGGGCTGTGTTTACATAACGTAGAAGGTTCATGTCTACCATTTCTTGGCTGCAGTTTTTCCCAGCAGCCAGTGTGACCCAGCCCTGATTTTCCTGAGATAGGATTAGACATAGTTAGGAGCACAGCAACTCCCTACGTCATCAACATGACAAATTCCTTAGCACGGGACTAATGGTTGATCAGCCTTTTTGATTCTTAAGAAATGAAAAGCCAGATAGAGATACAGATATAAAGAAACAACATAGCCCTGAAACCTAAATAAAGGTGCTATGAAAAGAATGGAAGTGCAAATACAGAGTTGGCAAGGAGAACAACCTACCGGGTGCCCTTATCACAGTCTTGTGATTTACACCGCTATAATAACTGCTGCATCCTTATGCAGACTTTTAACACAAACATCATCAATCACAATCATTTGTATCTCAGAGACTAAAGCAGCTCTGACAACATGGAAATACGAGAACCTTGAAATTAAAACAGGCTACTCTACTTTGATGGTACTGTACATCACAGGAAATGCTCTCCATAATGTTTAACTTGCTTCAAACTTATGGTGTAAAAATGGAACATTCAATATCTTCTTCCACCAAACAAAAATAAACTGGTATATATTTTTTATATATAATAAAAATGATACTGCACTAACTTTAAGCTGAAGCAGTCCTTGGGTTGGAACACTTTCAAAAATGTACATGACCTCTGAAGAAGGGGTATCACTGTCCTGTGCGAATAGTGACACACTGGATATAAGTCTGGTTTCACCTGGTTCCATTTGTAGTCCAGTGTTCCTGAAGGCCACAAGATTGATACAACATTCACTTTTGTTTTTCACAATCAATCATGCAATGACTTTAAACAGGGAGTCTGAAAATGTTGGTCTAACCTGATAAGATGGGGCTTCTCGTCATTCACTTGCAGCACTTTAACCATCACCTGTTTAAGGATTTGGTGCCTTCCATCAGTCAGCTGGAGGGTAAAACCATCCTCCATACTCTCAGAGTCATCGTGCATGTACATCACATCCATATCTGTTGGACAATGATGATCACATTGTTTTAGTGAAAGATGTTCATTTTATTATTTATTCTTTAAATGATTGATTTTTAATTAAATGTGCACATTAGTGAGGTTTTTGTATTTGGCAACATGAGAGTTTATTTAATTTAAGAAAATGGAAATATCTAGATCTATATCGTGTAGTCATAACTTTTCTTCTGATTTAAAGGTTCCTGATTTTCCAGTCTTGGATCTTTTTTGTAACTTGGGCAATATTAATATTCCTATTTGACTCTCCACTCTTGACTCATCGCTGGATCAAGGCAAATTAATAAAACTATTATTATTATTGTTGTTATTTTATTGGAAGGCAACATATTGATTACCCACATTGATAACCTAGGATAAGTGCTGATATGCAGCTGTTTAGATATTGCTTGTTTGGATCATCTTGAATTTGACAACCAATTTATAAGTAATATTCCATTTTTGTAAACTATTTCAGTCATAATCGAAGCATCAACATGTAAAAAATACCATTTATAAGATCTGCCATAGTAAAGGCAACAACAGGGAGTTGATGCTGGGTCTCTGGTTTCTTGTTGACTCGGTCTTCAGTGCTGTGGGTGATGATGCTGCCATGTTGAGGGGGTGTGACCACACTAAAGAGCAAGACATTCTTGGGGATGTCCAGATCTGTCGCATGCAAGACAGATGAGTCTAGCTGCTTCATTTTTCCTTCTTGTACCTTGTCACAGAGGGAAGTAATGACCATGTTCAACGAACAATCATGAGTATTATGATCAATAAAAGTTAGATGTGTATCATAAAAACTTACCGTGATGTTGTGAGCCACAAACTCTGGGACTTCATCGTTTGTTGGAGTTATAATGATGTAGAAAGAGACATGGGCAGAACTGTGCTTGCCGTCTGATACACAGAGCATCAGGTGGTCAGCTGTAGGCTCCATCCTCTGATGTCTGGACTGTACATAGTTGACATGACCCTCAATGATGTCTTTGTATGAAAAAGAAGCTGAGAAAAAGAGGTTAGAGCAAACAAACATGAAACAGTCCTTATTGATTCATGTGCGCTATGATCATATATCATGAGATGCTCACCTATGCTTACTCCTGTATTGCTTTTCTCAAAACCAGGACTGGGGAGGACATTTTCAATGTAGCCAAACTGAGGTGGAGAGGTCAGACTGATGACCAGCTCATCCAGAACTGTGTCCATGTCAGAGGCTTTCAGATGAGCCACAGTAATTGGGGCCATCCCACCTTCATTCACTTTAAAGATGTCTGCTACAATCGAGAAAACATGAAAAGGGCGTAGATATTAAAAAAAATACATTTTCCTTTTTTCCCTTAGTAATGAAAGTTGAAACGCTCACGTGTTTCTAGTGTAGGTGGTTGGCTGTCAACAGGAAACACTGTGATCTGGAGGTCGTACACGGGTAGAGTCTGCCTTAGATGAGCTGTGCTGCTGATCCTGACAGGACTCCCTCCACCGCAGCATAAAGCCAATGTCTCCGTCTCTCCATCAGAAATGACAAAGGTGATGGTGTCATGACGAGGAGTGAGTCCAATCTCTGCTTCTAAAACCACAAACATTAAAAAAGAACTTTTAGAGACAGCCCAGCTGCTTCACTATCACACTTCATCTATATTTATATTAAGTGTACTGACAAATTTGACAACTTGGGTTGGGGACCACAGAAGGGAATCCGTTTAACCTTCATTATTGTCACGTTCCTGGGTCTGGTGACCCAGTATTGCAATTTTTTGTTTTAACTTAGATTCTTTGAATTACTGTTTGTGTTGTATTGATAGTTTCTAGTTCCTGGTTTCCTGTTCTGTTTCTGTGCCTTTCCCAGTGTTCCACATCTCGGTGTCTAGTCTGCATCCTGATGAATGTCATGCTTCCTGTTTTATTGTGATAGCCTCTGTCCTGTGTACAGTGTGTCTAGTTTTGCTTTTCCCTCGTCTCATTTTCTCTGATTATTCCCAGCTGTGTTTCCACCTGTTCCCCATCCTCTCATTATCCTACCTTGAGTTCTCAGTCTTCCCCTGCTTGTTGTTGCGTTGTACCCTCACCGTGCTGTGTTTTCTCCCTTCGTGTTCCTGAGGAAATTCTAGTTCACAGTTCCTGGTTAGTGTTCTTAGCTTGGTTTCATGTTTGAGGTTTTGGTTTCTTTGTTGTGAAGTTTATTTCTTATGAAAAGCTGCTGCTTTTAGTTAATCATTCTGTGTCCGTGAGTCCTGCTATTGGGTCCTACACCCTGCATGCCACAGCACACCTTGACAACTTTGATCATTAACTCTGCTGGATGTAGCTGGAGTTATTATTGAATAATCAGTTACTTGACAGGTACTTTTAGGAAACAAGTGTCAGAAAATGAGTTAGCCGTTTATCATTATCATATCGTCCCTTTGAGGGCTTGACTCAAATCACACCAAAAATACAATTAAAAGTCCCGGCTGATATATTTCAGTAGAAACTTGCAGTAACTTGAGGACATGTTGGGCTCCAGACTCCAGTTAGCAATCGAGTCTTTTCTAAATATAACTTTGGTGTGTTTGTCCATAAAAAAGCCAAATTCCAAACAAGTTGTGATGATGTGTAGCATGCAAATAAGAACAGAAAACAAATGATTTACAGTCCTTATAAACCCACATTATACTCACTACCATTCACATATCTGCAAAAAATTACATTTACAAATTGTTCTCAACATCAAAGACTTTGGATAAATCATCATCTACAGTACATAATATCCTTCTGAGAAAGGAAAAAAGTCTCTTTCAGTCAAACTTTTTTGTGTTTTCTGCCTCTCTGGAGCTAATAGAGGCCACGCAAACACATGAGATATCATTGTTTTAGTAGGGTAGCTCAAATAAGTCAAAAGACATAGACCAAAAACAAATGTCCACTACAGGGGACATAAATTAATAGACTGGATCTCAGGAGGATATCATCAAAAGATTTAGAAAATACAAAAAAGATTTGTACGCTAAGGATGAGGCCAAAAATCAACACTGATCAATGCTGAAACAAAAGATAGAGGACAGTCCAAAGGTCTTCTATCAATGAGAACAACATTCCTCCTACAAAAGTTCAGCAACAGGTCTCCTGAGTTCCCAGATATCTATGGACTGCTGTTACAAGGAAAGATTAATTCATTTTTTTCATTAAATTGAATAAATTTCTCATTTTAAATATTTTCAATGTGTATAATATATTTTCAATAAATATGTGTTTATGAGATTTGCAAATCATTCCAGTATTTTATTTATGTCTTATACAGTGTCCCAGCTTTTTCAGAATTGGGTTTACATCATTATGACAGTGTTTGAGAGACTGGTGATACAGATGACACGAGACGACATGTATGCTATTGGAATAGATTTCCAGACTGAAAGTACTGATGGCTGACAGATAGGAATACATACAAACCTCATACTGAGGTTAAATAGTTTGTTACCAATGACTGTGGTTTCTAAAATGAGCAAAATGAGATGAGGCCATATCCAATCAAAGAAAATGTTGATGTTACCAAGCGTTCAATAAAAGAAACTGGTCTTAAAAATGTTTCTAAGACCATCAGTCAAATAAAATTGCTAATTATGTTACTCACAGCTAAAACCATCCATCCAACAGCATGAGCCATCACACTAATGACTTGCATATATATATATACATATATATATATATCTATATATATATAGATATATATATATATCTATATATATATAGATATATATATATATATATAATAGGTATATGATTCTTTTTTCTCGTCTTTGTGTGTTTGTACCTGTGTACCTGTGTGTTTATATGTGATGATCCCTGCAGTGATGTCTGCCTGGATGAAGCGGTCCACCGCTACACCTTTTCTCAGTACCACACCGTAATACGGCTGCTGCACAATTAGAAAGGACAGGCTGCTGTTGTCGCTGTCTCTATCAGTAGCATAGATATACTCTGTTGTGATGACTATTTCCTGCCCCTCTGCACAGCGGACACCTGGTTTCAAACCTGCACCGACTACTGGGACCTCATCATTGATGGGCTTTACCTGGAAATAGACAGAATGTGAAGCAGTGCAATTTCTCTGTTTTCTGTTTGATGTTGGGAGTTTCTTCAATTACCATCACTTGCAAGACAAAAATGACTGAACTGGTCCCGTCTGTTGCACTGAATTCAATGTTGTCCTGTGTAGTTTCTGAGCTGTCATGACTGTACCTATAAGACAAATAAATACATAAAGATATGAAATGGAATGTCGCATCTTAGCAATGAAATTAAATATTTAAAGTAATCACCTACAGAGTCAGAGAGACTGAAGAGGACGGTGACTGAGGAAGAAAAACAATAAAAATAGAAGCGAGCGAGAGTGAAGACAATTTAAGATCCTAAAAATGAACTAATGAGTCAACACCGAGTAAAAATACAATTATTACACAACAGGTCTGGTTTGTATTGATTGTGTTTGTTGAGGAAATGATGGCCTGTACAACATTTCATTACTCAACCAGCCATGCAGAGTCCTGTGCACCAGCACCTTGAAATTCCACCTTGTGATCACAGAGGCACCTGTTGTCACTATCCAGCAGAAGCTACACTGGGTTGCTTTAGATACTTCTATGGGAAAAAATGGGAAACTCCAGATACTTGGATGCTCCATTAAGACAAGCACATGACTGCATTATCCTGAGAAAGGAATAAACTGTGATAAAATCAGCTTCTGTATCAAAGAACTGTTGTTTCTGCAACACCTGTCAGTGCAAATGAACAACTGTAGACAGAGGTGATTAGCTGTATAAGAAGATTAGTGTCCAAGATCAAGAACTGTAGGAAGACGTAATCCCAATCATTCCTATACATGCAAAGTATTTTAAATCGTCAGCGGCATAAAGAACTAAGATCCAGGGTGTCTGACCTAACGTTATGGCTTTTCAGATCTTGCATAGTGAAGCTTTGTCCTGGTTTCATCAGGAGGCCACCGAGGTGCAGAGCCCCATGCTGGGGATCCCTTCGAAGCTCCACCTGCAGAGCTTCTTCTAAAGAGTCCTCATCCGACAGCAGCAAGTGTTCAGGGCCAAGCCTGCACTCCCCTCCCTCATCTACAGTCAGAGGCTTGGTAATAACCTGAAGGAGAATTTGTTCACATTTCTTTTATGCGTTCATATTTCTGCATGTGATGAATGAGATAAGAACGTGACAATTTTCTTTTCCACCTGTGGCGGCTGGTTGTCCACTGGCTCTACAGTGATGTTAAAGCAGATCCCAGGGACTGTTTTACCTAGATGGTTGGTTACAGAGAGAACGAACTGGATTTGCTGGGGGTAAGGGCCGATGTCCATGATTGGAGGCATGTAGGCCACTTTAATGAAGTTTACTGCATGCTGCAAACAGGAAGAAACCAGAGTTTTTGAGCCAGACAACATATGTGCTTACAACATCTTCCTGACTAAGAAATAAAGATTTACCTGAGTGAAGAGCTTCAACACTGGCGCGTTGGCATCTTTGGTAAATTTGGGTATGCTGTCAACCAGAAACAGCCTCCCCGCGTCTGGATTGCTACTCAGTAAAACGACAATACAAAGACAATAAAAACTTCAGACAGAACATTTCCCTACAGCATGTTTTCTGAAGGTGAGGCGACTCACTTGTGGGGACGAGTGTAAAAAGGTGGAGTAGTCACAGTAAACGTGAGCTCTCTATCAGCTGACTCCTGGTCTACAAAGTGAAGCTGCTGCCGTGTGATGTGGACTACTTCTGTTTCTTTGAGCACAAGACACCGACTGGAACCTGGAACCTCTTTAGGTGGTTTGTCTGGAACCGGCTCTACGTGCACCATCACCACCTAGAAACAAACAAGCAAATAAACAACAAAGTATCCGACTATATATGGTTATATATACGCCTTATATACTTTCAGTGCACGTTCAGGTTTTGTGTGGCACCCTGGGGTTATTCCTGGACATTATGAGGAATCAAAGACAAAGGGAAGATTTTCTGCTTCATTTTTTCATGAACTTTACAAGGTAGCAGCAAGGAAACGAGATTTCACTGTGTTCATCTGTTTAGCCAAGAGCAATAGGTGTGAAGGTCTCTGCTGCTAGATTGGCTACCTGTCCAGGGTGTACTCTGCCTGTGGTTAAGAAATGACATGTCGTGATGAATATCCCTGCTTTACTGTCATCTGCTGTCATCAGTTCAAAATGAGGTCCATCCTCTGGTCCAAACAGGAACAGGGGATGTTTAGAATGAGGAGTTAAATTGACTTTAGTATTTGGGGACTATAGATGACATAAATGTGACTGAGCTTTGTCAGGGCATCATGGTGCATCACTCAATAGTACATCCTCATCTGAGGTGAGATAGTGCTACAAACCTGAGCCTCTGATAGGTTGGGTGGGTCATGAAAATCAGACAGTACCACCTCAAAAGAATCATCAAACACCTCATGTCCAAGATGACGATAGTAAACCTTTGACTGAGACAGGTCCTTCTGCAAAAAGTGGCTGACAGGGTAACCTGGATTAAAACCAGTACGTGTGATATGATGTGGTTAGAATACAAAGAAACGCTCGGTATGATACAATCATAAAAAACCAATCAATTTTCCGACCTGTTTTCCCTGGTCCAGGAATTTTCATAACCTCTCCTGATTGTGGGGGGCGGGTAATGTTAAAGAGGATGTAGTCATCACTGGAGTCCATGTCAGAAGCCTGAAGGATGGAGCCTCTCAGCAGAGCTGTCTGGCCCTCAGGAACCTCCAGCAGCATATTGGTAATAAGAAAAGGAGGCGTGTCATCCTTGGGGAGGATCTTGATGGGGAACTTGTGTCGGGTCTGATGATGACCGTCAGTGATGCGAAAGATTATGAAGTCTTTGGTGGAGTCACTGTCGTCATGGTGATAGCAGACCACACCCACTTTTATGTCATTGACAGTAAACATGAAGCCCTTTCCACCTAGAATTATATCAAACAATTACATTCAAATAGATATATATAGGCAGCATCCTAACCAAGAGTCCAGTGCAAATGTGACCAAATGGTAATGTGAAACTGTGCACAGGATGCTGGAGTTGTGACTGGTACTGGACTGACATCCCAACATGGGGGTCAGAACAACCCAGTGGTATCGCTGTTGTTAAAGGTGAACACTGGCTAGGGTAAACTGATGACACAGATAACACTGTTGTTCCCACATATTAACAGCGCTCCAGTCAGACTAAGCAAGAAATGCAACAATGTTTTCATAATTTCATTTTGTTCAACAAAATGGACAAAAAGATGACATCAAACTATTTTTGAACACCAACTTTCTCCAGCTTAAGTGATGAAGGAGCTCATAGGCTCATGGGAAATGTAAATGTAAACAGGACTCTCATTTTGTTTCAGCTAAGACTAGACAATGGGACCATTTGTTTTGTAGCACTGAAACGTTTTTTGTTATGGAATTAATTCTGCTGGCTTCTGATCATCTGCAGAGGAATGGCTTATTTGAAGAGTTTCAGTCAGGTTTCAGAGCTCATCACAGCACAGAAACAGCTTTAGTGAAGGTTACAAATGATCTTCTTATGGCCTCTGAGCATTCGATACTGTTGACCATAATACTCTATTAGCACGATTAGAGCATGCTGTAGGTATTACAGGTACTGCGGTGCAGCTTTTTTTCACTCACTTTGTGTTTATACACATCTCTGCATTTAATTATTAGTTATTATTAATCTCTAGCTCTCTTCCACAGCGTGTCTTTGTCCCAGCTTCCTCGCCTCAACCCCAACCCGTCACGGCAGATGGCCGTCCCTCCCTGAGCCTGGTTCTGCTGGAGGTTTCTTCCTGTTTTTCCTTCCCACTGGTACCAAAACGCTTGTTCATGGGGGATCATCTGTTTATTTGGGTTTTCTCTGTTTTCTCTGTATTATTGTAGGGGCTTTACCTTACAATATAAAGCTCCTTGAAGTGACTGTTGTTGTGATTTGGCACTATATAAATAAAATTCAATTGAATTTAATTGTGTTGGAACCTCTGACTGTTAGTCGTCCATGCTGCAGGCCATCCACAGTAATGATACGAATGGTATCCAGGTTGTCGTTATCCACAATCTGAAGCTGTTCCCATGTTATTGGACGAGACTGACCCTCTAACAGGCTGAGACCTACAAACCAAAGTGTTTAACAGTTAAAATTTATATAATTGGTCCTTCTGGAGGACACTAATAACACCAAAGATGGAAAGTCTTTTGAACAAATGAGACAATTACAAACGCCATTTTGTTTTCTTGAATGGGACATTTAGGGTCAAAATGCTAGCAGGAAACTGACAAACACACAACTGAACATGTTATTTTGAGATAAAAAGAAGTTTGCTGCATAAAAGAAAACACATCAACGGTACAATTTCTGGTGAGCTGATGAGAGTGGTAAAATGAAAGCAAACAATAAATGCAAAACAGAACAATAACCTGACAGTCTAACTGTCAGGTTAGACTGTTTGAAAGTGGATCATTTTTAGTTATCATACAACCAACCAGAATGCTCAGGAAATGTAACAATAATGACATACCCATGTTCCAGGACACCCTGGGAGCATTTGTATCTGCAGTCCTTACAGACATGTGAACAGTAAGTGGTGGACTCTTCTCAAAATAAAAGTCATGAACTTCAAACTCCACCTGTAATTAAAAATAACTTTTACACACCAGTGACAAGACACAAAGACATAGTGCTTAAAAAAAAGTACAATGAAAAGGGATGCGTTAACCTCATAATTCCTACGTTGGTTATGTGAGAAGTTTGCAGGTTGATATCCAATGAGCATGTCATTGAGATCAAGCCAGGTAAAGGAGGAGACTGGGCGAGTGTGATCAGACAGATGTGTTATGAAGCCATCCTGAGGAGGTGTAGTGATGTTAAACACTAAAAGTTGTTTGGGAGTTTCTTGATCTTCAGCATCTAGTGTAGCAGTGGAGAGTGGAGTAAGGATGAACTGATCTACTTCCAAAATAAACATGGACATGTAGGCTGGTTTGGGAGGATGGTTGGGCGTTGCACCAATGATCTGCACTGGGATCCAGGCCTGTTCAGACTTAAAACACACCAGGAGAAGAACTTCGTACCAAATTTGTAATTCATGACAAATTAAACTGAATGCATATAAAGCACAAGTGTGCCAAATTACCTGATATATGCTGCCACTTCTGGTGTCCTTGAGATCCAATCTTACTGCAATGTAATCTACATCTGGAGATGGAGGGTCTGTATGATGATACCTCAGCCCCATCACCAGGAAGTCATCACAGGAAACTTTGGTAAACTTCACTAGCTTCAGACCCTTCAGGCAATCTTCAGATTTACACATTGCTCTGGCTTTGTTGTCTACATGATGACACAGACACGCAACGATGACCAAACAATGACATCACCTTTTGTATTCTGGTTATATTTAATGTGACACTTCAAGTGTTTCTTGGTATAGGAAGTAACTGTTACTTACTACTCAATATTACAATCTCAATATAACTGGGATGCCAAAGGTAAAATATAATTAAAATATTGCTTTCCATTCCTGAGTGATGGTGCTCCAAATTGGTATATTTAAAATTGATTTGACATCACAGTGAAGATGACTTTGGATATACACAAAGTGTAATTCATTTAATTCAGTATGTTAGACATTAGTGTGTAAATTCACTGTTCTGTGAGCCCCAATAACACTGACCACCAACATCTAATCAGGTCATAAGGGAGTCCAAGTGAATGTTAATTTCACATTTCAGTGTTTTTAGATGTATTCACAAGAAAATGATGGCTGGGCGTCCATAAAATGCCTCATGCACTGCTAGCTGCTATCAGTGAAGCATAAAAGTCACTTTTCATTTCTTTTATGAACTAGCTGAAGAATTATGTACTTTTGTATTATTTTATTTGGGTTTTAGGATCTAGTATTCAACCAGTGTCATAGATTACCCAGCTGCTGACGCAAATGGATGAATGTCTCCGGCTCATCCCCTCTCTTGGTGGCTTTCTCTGGTTCTCCTGTGACCAGCTGCCCATGGGTTGGCAGATGGGTGTCATGACTATTCAGATGGATGCTACATTCCAAGCTTGACCTCCTTTCATAGTGGAAGGATACCACATTTCCATCAACAGCATTTGAGAGGCCGTAGAATTCAGGAACCTCCAGGGATTTTGGCCCCAACCTAATGATAGTGCACTCAGGTTCCATAATTTCTACATGGATAGAAAAGACCTCCATGTATGTCTCTGTCTCTGTGAATCTGATGTAAAAGAAAAAAAGACATTGACCTTCACAGATAAATAGCAAACTCGTGCACTTTATTGCTGTTTCTTTATGTCCCAGTAAAGAGTATTGTGAAAATGAAATTATTCAAAAATGTGTTTCTTCATGTGTAAAAAATACAGTCTCTTTAAAAATCTACATGAAGGATCCAGATATTTACCTGTACAGGCGAAGCTTGACAGTGTCTTCTTTTAACAACGGGCAGCCATTGTGGACATACTTTACTTCGTCAGCCAGATAATCACAATCAAATACCTGAGGAATAAAAGTGAAAATCAGCATTACCAAGTATAATGAGTAAGTCAAACATATGTAGAAGAGAACTTTATCAGCTACAGAGTCAAAGCCATTGTCACCGATCTGCAAAACTAACACAGAACTAAAGAAATGTTTCATTATACAGCTCAAGTTTTTCATAATAAGTTTATTTGCAGAATCCAAATTTTTGGTACTTTTAAAAAATATTTCTTGGGTGCTGCTTTAGCTCAGTGGGCGGGCAGGCGACTGCATGCCACATGGCCAAAGTGCATGTCTGACCTGCAGCCTATTGCTTCCCCCTCTATTTCTCTCCAGTGTCCTGTCTACCTTTACTGCTACACTATGCAATAAAGTATATATATTTCTATCCATCCATTCTCTTCCACTTATCCTTGTTAGGGTCATGGGGGGGCTGGAGCCTATCCCAGCTGTGTTAGGGCGAGAGGCAGGGTTACCCTGGACAGGTTGCCAGTCTGCCGCAGGGCTAACACGTAGAGACAGTCAACCATTCGCACCTATGGGCAATTTAGAGTTACCAATTAACCTAACCCCACTAACTGCAGGTTGTTGGACTGTGGGAGGAAGCCAGAGTACCCGGAGAGAACCCACGCAAACACAGGGAGAACATGCAAACTCCACAGAAAGACCCCAACCTGATGGTGGAATTAACCTCAGGACCTTCTTGCTTTGGGGAAACAGTGCTAACCACCGTGCCACCGTATATATTTCTAATATTAATTAAATAGAAAATAAATAGAAACTTGGGTTGTCTAACACCTGCCCTATTACAAGACATTTTCAATCTAAGTAAACCTTTTGAAAATGGCCACACTGAGTGGTTGGAGTTCAATTCTTTGTCTGTTAACTATAGATATCATATGCCCCTGATAGTCTGAACAATACCTGAATAATATCATAAGACTATCCATTTATTCATCCATTTTCTGCTGCTTATCAGGGGCCAAGTCACAGAGGAAGAATTGTGATCTCCCTTATAATTGAAGCACACTTTCCAGTCACCCTTCTTAAAGATGGAAACCACCACCCCTCACTCCTAGTCATAGGTGAGTGATACGCCTTGTCTCCAGGCTCTGACTCCTCTACAGAAGATGTGTCAGTGGGATTAAGGTCAGGGACCTCAGTTGAAGTCCCACTGTGCACTGTGTGAGCAGACCGCTGCTTTTCCCTCCGAATAACCTGACGGTTTGCCACAATTGCTTTGAGGCTTACCAACATCTTGTTCCATGCCCTCACCAAACTCTTCCCACATCTGAGTTTTTGCTTCAGCTGCTGCCAGAGTTGCGCTCCTCTTGGCCTGCCAGTACTTGTCAGCTGCCTCCAGAGTCCCATAGACTAACCAAGTCCAACAGAGCTCCTTCAGCTTGACAGCTCCTTTCAAGCTGAAGTGTGGTGGTGTCCCTTGAACCAAATGGTTTGGTTCAAGGGACACCACCAGGCAGCTGCTGTGGCTGACAGTTGCAGCCACCCACATGCAGATCATCTGATGAAACAACTATAAAAGTGATCATCAACCACTCAGGTTCAGTACATATATAAGGGTAGTCAAGACCCACTTTCAGACCCAAATGCACAGGGAAGCAACCTTCTTGTCTACCTGGAAACCCGAACATACAGACAGTGGGTGGATACAAGTGTCAAGTGTCTCACCAAGACCAACTCCAGATTGGAAGAGTCTTGCACCTCTTCAGAAGACTGGTTCCAGAGCCCAAGAGCCCAGTGTGTTGAGGTGAGCCCAACTCTTTCTAGCCAGTATTTCTCAGCCTCATGCACTAGCCCAGGCTCCTTCCCCACCAGAAAGGTTATAATCCATGTCACAAGAGCTAGTTTCAAAAGCCGACTGCCAGGGCTTCCGTTCCCAACTGCAACCTGACACATATTATAGCCGACCCCTACAGCTCTTCCTGTGAGTCCATGATGTAAGCCAGCAGATTCTGTCCCTCAAGCTCCCACCCTAGACCTGGATCCAGCCTGGGGCCTAGATAACTCTGTCCCAGGCAGGGTAAACTGGTCCCTTGGTTGTTTTGTCACTGGGGTTTGGTAAGACTATGTTAAATTAGTTTACAATTAATGATTAAATGATTATTAATTTATAATCATTATTATTGGGTGATGCCAAAATAGTTGTGAGAAATTGTTATAAACAGTTTTCATTCTGACATTTATGTAGCTGCTCAGTCACTCATCATTTCATAATTACATTTTTATACAATTAAAAGAAATACTAAGGGATCAAATTCACTTTTTAAAGGGTTTTTTAATGGTTGGATCTCTACAAATCAGTATGTTGTGTTGTGTCAGTATGTTTGAAGTTTTCTTTACTTTTATCATATAATTAAAAATTTCTATCATGAGAGGAGAGTTGATGTTTGAAGTGCCCGTGTCCCCACTGAATAATTTGATGAGTGTGGGAGTCATATTTTGGTGACAGTTAAATTAAGTATAGATGACATTTGTTGAACATGATGTGAGACAAACGGAGAATGTAACATTGCGTTCACAGAGGGACGATGAAATGACCACAGTATATACAAAAATAAAAAAAATAGGAGTTATACGAAATGTTTTATAAAAACATATAGATAGTAATAATGGATGCATGAGTGATGTGTTTGTACCATGTTCGGGCAACATACATACAGACACACACATACACTGTGATTTCTCCCATAAATATGATTCTTTGGGAGCTCTGAAATCAGTCATTGCTTGTTTCTTATGGCGAATGATTTTTGCCACTCTAACCATGAGCAGTGTTATTTGCATCTTATTATCTTAGACCTTGTGCCGGCACAGCCAGCAGAGCCCTAACTGTGCAATCATGAAAGCCAGCTACATTTGACGTGAAATACTACAACTGGATGTTGAATAAAAAGAAGAAAAGATATTAGTGTTTTGGAAGTGTAAAACATGACTTCCAATAACAGTATACAGCTTTGGTTAAAGGACCCAGAACACACAGTATTTTTCATCTCAAGGTTTTTGCATTACCTGAGGCACGAGTTTTCCTACTCGCTGAGTTATGGGCTCATTCACCACCACCTCCAACTTGCATGAATCCTTCTGATGGGGAATGTGGAACTGCAAGTCCCCCTCATGAAGGTAGGCCGATTGGCCTCGTTTCACTTTTAAACCCTTATTGACTTTTACAAGGGAACCATGCAATGCGCAGGTTATTTCAACCAAAAGCATTGGAAGACACATCCAGGCCAGCATTTGAACAGGTAAACCCATTGCTGTCAGTCACAAGCCAACGTCTTGAGGGTCTTTACAGGCCTGCACCAAGCAAGAGCACAATCACCTTCAAGAAAACACTTCAATTCAAATCTTCAGCCAATGAAAGGATACCTGTCCTCTTGTGGTGATGCTATACTTTACTCTGACTGCATGGCGATTTAGCTTCATTTGGCTTTAAGCTTGTACCAGGTGGGATGATGGGTCAGGAACTGGAAAGGAAGTGAAAAGATTTCAGTTCAAAGCATTTAATACATGAAGAGTGTCCGTATTATCCCTGATCTCTGTGACACATATACATACTGTAGGTGGCTGGGTAATAACACAAAGTGAACTATCAGTACAAAATGTAAAGCTGCATTTCATGATGCTGTGATGATGCAGAGTCTCAAATGAGTTGCTTGCTTCCCCACTGCCCCCCTCAAACTTTTAAATGAAAACGATTGAAAACATGATGCTTATATAAAGGCTCAACTTAAACTATTGGGTAAAAATGAACATGTCAAAGTGACAACAATAAACCCAACAAGCAGCTCCAAATGAAATAAGTGTCCATATACTTCTGGCTTTATAGTGTAGCTGTTGTATGTAATAGAAGTTTTCATCTTGGACATGTTTCAGTATAAATGTTATCTCTATCATTTTTTCTGCCATAACTTTGTAGCTCCATCAGTGTTAATAGGCACCAAAAACAAAGACCATGGGGTCTACACGCAGAAGCTAGAATGACCATAAGAATAAACACACAGGAACCAGCTGAAAACCAGCAACACAAATGTGTTTGTTGTTTTGGTAATTATAAGTGAGGGAACAGCAATAATCAGAGACAGCTCCAGACATGTTTCTGACACATACGCCTGCTCCTGCCATACTTATTTAAGACGGCTCGAGTGGAAAAGGCTTCATTAAACCCATCTGGAAAATAAATTCCTATAACCTAAGGGTGCTTTAAGTTGTTGTAATGTTTTCACATCCTCCCCAGTTCAGCATACATAGACTGTGTAGTTTCTGGAGCTGTTACTTCCTTTCCACAGTAATCAATAAAGTGTAGTCCTGTCTCACTTCAGATCAGGCTGGGGATGTAGATTAGAGCTGTTCTGTATCTGAAAGCTGATCTCAACCCACCACATTCTTTCAGCATTTTCTTCAGGTAGGACACCTGCCCCAGACCTCACACAGTAAGCACCTTATAATCACCCTGCGTAGCAGGGAACATGCTACAGCTTGTCCCACATGTGTGGGAGCTGTGTGGAAAAACTGAATTTCCACTGGTCAGAGCTTTAGCGTGTCTCAAGAAAGCTTTTTTTTCACTTATCTTTCTGATTCTTCATCCTTAACCTTTAGATGTAGTATTACGTATTTAAGTGAAAAAGCTCCCCAAAGTGAGCCGGTCCAGATAAAAATAAGGCTTTTAATTAAACATAGCTTTGCAAAAGCAGATATTTTGGAGTGAAGTTACAGTGTGTGCTTTAACCAGGTGTAAAGAAGCTAAACATATGAAGTACAACCTGATAGCACAAAGCTGTACTTTATATTCTGTCCTGGTATGTAAAATATTCACCATGTATAGTCAGGATAGTCAGTCATTTTCCAGTGTTGCCTTTCAGATGTATAACAACACCTTAAATCAATTATTAAATGTTAAATTTATAATGAGTGTTAGTAAACAATCATCATTTATTCTGAAACATCAGTAAACCCAAGTTGCCTCTTTGAGCCTTGTTCTGCGGGAGGTTTCTTCCTGTTAAAAGGGAGTTTTTCCTTCCCACTGTCGCCAAAGTGCTTGCTCATAGGGGTCATATGATTGTTGGGTTTTTCTCTCTATGTATTACTGTAGGGTCTACCTTACAATATAAAGCACCTTGAGGCGACTGTTGTTGTGATTTGGCGCTGTATAAATAAACCTGACTTGATTGTTAGTAGAATCTGCCTGACGAACAAGATCCTGTCATTTCTGTTTGGCTGTCAATCAGAGATCATCTCTCTCCGTGTGGTTTTATTGACCACACTGATACTCCTGTTCCACATTCTGTTTCATTATTAATGTAATGAATTCCTCATATAACAATTTTTAATCTGGTACACACAATAACTATTGAAGTGCTCCACAAACTGACTGACATGCTTTGAGTTTCCAGTTTTCATTTTGTATGAACAAAATAATTATAATTAAATACAAATTTTAAAAAATGCAATGCTTTGCAAAATATATAACAGCTGCTGCGCAGAACTTTTGTTTATTGTTAAAAGATATTTTTCTTGGCCGCAGTCGTGCGATCAGACTTCCTCACATACAGCTCAGTTCAAGGTGCTCGAGTGTTGATGCAACTCAGTGGAAAAATGCTGTTGTTCAAAATGTTTAGATATTTTTCTAAACTACGACAGCCATTACAAAAGGTTTGAATACATTGCTAGGAATCTATGGTGTTTGCATGTCAAGTACACACCTGTAAATATGCACCACAGGTAATGTTGGGAAACAAACTGCCTGCAGATGGGTGCTAAATGACTCTGTGTTAGCTAGGGGTATAGTAAGTACAGGTTTACCAAAGCAAAGTCAGCTGCTAATGGAGCCTGATGATAGCAGTTTGCTCCATGTCGGCGTGTGGATGCACAGAGTCTCTATAAAGAGACTACAAAACTAGCCTGGACAGAGTCTGGATGCTAACCTTAGCCAACACCTTTGGGACAGTCTGGTACACTGATCAGCCAGAGCTTATAACCCAGTATCAGTGTTGTGTATGAGATGGAGAGTACAAACAAAGAATGGCAGGTCAGAGAGTAGATCACATTTTGCAGATAACCAGGACTAAATGGCACTACATGACTGCATAATGCTGATGTTTACTTTCACAAAACCTCACGGACGTGTCGTCTTACAGAGCTGGATGTCTCTGTGCCTGATGTGTGTCCCAGTGAGGAGGCAGCAGATGGGAGGTAGGAGTCCTGGGAAAGGTCCAAATGTTATGCTGCCTGGAGCGCTTTGGGTTGATCCTCTTCCTGTTTTGGCTCAGCCTTATGCTACAGTCCTTACACAATATATCAGCAAGACATTTTCTGCGAGCCTCTCATGTAAGAAGTTGTCTACTGTCTACTGTCCATCTGTCCACTCCTAAACCAGTGGCTGTATTGTGATCCTTGGTTAATGTGGGATGATGGTGGAGCGGAGGACACACATCAAGCTGACATGTGGTGTGTCTCCAGTAGGGTCATAAAATATTCTTCAAAGGTCATAAAGGTCAAATAGCATTACATAATTCTTCCCTTAAATAAGATGAAGCCCTTCCTCCTTTCTTTTCCAAACCCAACACACAACGCTGTGAGGAAATGTGATGTGTAACGTAACACCGAGAGCTGCTTCATTCATTTATCTCATCGTCTGATCTAAATAATGACAGGACCCTCAGCAGCCAGCACTTTTTAAAATGAGCCATGAGGGGGAAAAGGTAATGCTGTTGAAGTAACAGGCTGCTAACATTTCACTGCCATTGAGTAAAGTACAGCAAAATGTCCACAAGCCTCAAAAACCCCATATAACTGAAAGAAGAAAGAGGAGCTCAGAGTGTGATAAATTTGTGAAAGTGCACAGCTGAACACATCATATAGTACAGAACATGGTCATGTTTTTGTTGTCTGAAGATCATCATGCTCTTTAAATGCACAGTTATTAATAATTGCAAGTCTTAACACCTAAAAACTCGATTATATGGAGCACATATCCTGCTAAATTCAAGCTAAACGTAGTCATCAGATTTGAGATTAAGGGATATCACCACAATAACATGAATACTTGAAGAGAGATCTATAAAAATCAAACTAAAAAACACGCAAAAAACAAAAAGAAGATGAAGAAGACGTGTAAGAAAACAAAACAAGGTCCTCCAGCAAAGATCACCACTTAAACATGTTCTTACCTGAACAGCTGGCTCTTCCTTCCTTCCTAACTACCTTTCTGCTCCCTTCTCCTTTCAACTGCCTCATTGAAAGAATCTGGCACATTTCTGGGTAACAAACTCCACCCCCGAGAGCATGAGACAAGTAGAGACGCCTTCCTCCTCTTATAGCTACTGTGGGTTCAGTAATCAGAGTGGAAGCACAACAAGACAGGCAGCCGTCATGTCCAGTGTGTAGTAGTTTGTAATTACCGAACAAAAGTTAGTACAGATAAAAGGCTTCACAGGGCACTAATGTAAAGAACTGCCTAAGGGGGAAAATGATGCATTGGGTAATATATGACCTGGATAGTAGAGGCGCTGCTGCTTACCTGCAGGGGGCAGCACCATGTTCCAGTTTTGTATGGAACCCCTTAATACTATACATGCAAAACCACACAACTCCAAGAGGATAAACAGCCGCTCTTGTGTTCCAAGGATCAAATAGCTGATGGATTCTCCTCTCCAGCACCCTGGAATAGAACTTCCCAGGGAAGCTGAGGAGTGTGATTTCCTTGAAGTTTGAGCCCAACTTTCGGTCCCCTTTCTTGAACAAGGGCTCTGCTAATCTAGAGGCACTGTCCCAAGCTTGCATCTGACGCTGTAAAGAGATATCAAACAAGACGGCCACAACAGGCAACAACCACCACTTAAGCCACTTAAGCAGTGGAGGTGTAGAACACGATCCAGTTGGATTGAAGGGGAACGTGGGTCCATGTAGTACTTTCAGCTCATGTCCTACAAAGTGTGCTCCCACAAGCTGGAGGCCTCTTCTGTTAAAATACAGTTCTTTTCTTTTTTTCTTTTTTTTTCTTTTTTGCCGCCTGTCCCGTTTGGATCTTTTGCCATCAGAATTATTGTCTGAAGGCCAAGTAAGATGCCCAACGGATTTACTATACCAAGTGGACAAAATACTAAATATTGAATATTATTGTGCAGCACGTAAGA
>VUQG01018186.1:13333-36340 GCA_015106755.1 Etia nguti
CCCATCCCAACAATGGACTCTTCTCACTGTTGAGTTCTAGGAAGCGCTTCTGCTCCTTTAAGGCCAAAACAGAGAGAATGAGGAGGAGCTTCTTCCCCCAGGCTATTCGGGCCCTGAACCAGGTGCAGGACTGGACTCTCTCACACACATCAGATCACCGCATGCACTCTGTTTATTTGCACACTTCTTATAATTTATCATTTCTTTTTTTTCATAATTTCTTTTGTAAATCGTTATTTGCACATTCTTTTTACTGTAAATTTTTAAGTTAAAATCTGTAAATTTTGTAGTAATCTGTAAATCTTACTGTCATTTAATGGTTGGGCATTGCACAGCAATAAGCATTTCACCACATGTCGTACTGTGTATGGTTGTGTGTGTGACACATAAAATTTGAATTTGAATAAATCACCTTGAGGAAGAACAAACTGGTCAGCACTTCAACTTCTGGACGGCTGAGCTCCTGTTGGCCAGAATAGAAGCCTCTAATTTTCATGAAGGCATTCAGAAGACATTTTAAACTCTGGCTTGCATCATTTAGTTTGCAGATTAAATTAATTTGGCACGAGGATAAAAAATAGGAGAGTACTTTTAGCCTCTTAGCGTCCATCAGTTAATTGGTGACCAATCTTAGATTAGGGGTAGGGTTTGGATAATGTTCACCCCACCTTTTAAAGAGCTGGGAACCAGCAAATGAAAAAGCTTTTAACAGAAAAACTGTAATGTCAAAATATATCAGGCTTAATTCTTTAGAAATGAATATTTTCTGGTTTCTGAAAATGTGGATATTTAGTATGTGAGTAAAACAAAACCCAACGTTGACCTTAACCTCAACCCTTGACTAGATGGGGTCTCTGGTGGAAGTTTTTACTTTGTAATACTCCTTTAGCAAAATGACTTGTTTATAATCTTGTTTTCATACATATTACATTTCATAACCTCCCACTGACTAAAGATGCCAAAAAGACAACTTGACAGCTAACTGAAAGCTAAATTAAAAATTTCCTCCTGTTGTTAACTTTAGGTGGTGAAAAGTTACACGTGAAAGTGAACAACCAAGCCAAGTTGGTGAGGAATTATATTTTTGTTTGGACCGTCTGTCAAAAGCATCCATTCAAGGTCGCAGGAGCCTGTGAAATCTGAAGCGTCTTCCCTCAAACCTGCTTTGTTTTCTCTACAGTGCGCCGTACACGTCAAATTTCACCGTCCTCCGTGTGTCTCTGCGTGTCTCTCTCACTGTCTGGAGAACAATCCCCCTCTTGTTGCAAGCAGACGGGAATTTTTAGAGGTGAACGCAGCCAGTCAAGCCTCCGATCATTAAAATCAGCATGCTGTCTGGTTTCTGCTTCAGCCACCGGAAATCCACATAAACAATGCAAAGCCTCCTTCGCCCTCACGGCCTGTTATGTCGAGTGTAACTGTCTAAACTGACAAAATTTATACCTGATAATAAACATGCAGCACAGAGAAACTGTAAGAAATAAAAAAATCCCTGCGTGATGATGATGGTGATGATGCATGCTGGAGCCTGTCCGAGGCTGGAAGGGTCAGACGCTGGTGGTGAAAACTTCAAGTTTTTAATGACAATTAATGGACACACATGGCTCGTCCAATAGGCTTCCTCTCAGCGGTGAGGTGAGAGGTCGTTTCCGTTTGTGGAGTGAGCAGGGACAGTTCCCTTACCGCCTGCACATACATCACGGTGAGCTGCGGAGGCCCCGGAGGGCACGACCCACACTGGGCGGATGCATCAGAGCACCGAGCATGTCAGCACCGTAACCTTCACTCTGGAGGATTTAAATGGAGCTGCTTTCTCCCTCCCCTTTGACTCACGGGTCACCTCCACCCCTCTTTTGCCTGCTATTTTACTTCATTTCAGGTCTTTGTTTCTCATGCCGTCTCTGTCTGTATTTTCTTCCTTGTTTTTTTTTTCTTCTGCGTGTATAAGCGAAGTTTAAAATAGATAGAACCGACTCAGTGGAGCCGCATTCCCTGTTTGCTTTCTCACAAATATGGCCGCACAGTTTTGTATATCAGGAAATAGGATAATTATCCAGAATATTAGCATTCCCCTGTGTCGCATAAATAGAGCTTTCCCGTTAATCCCCCAAACTGAAACATGCATTTACACAGACCATAAGGAAAACAGTCGAGTTCACTTTGTCCGCTGTTTGTCAAACAATCCTACGGTAATCTCCCCCGAGTCCCTCAGAAGGCACCAAACATTGCTCTTCCTCCAGGGGCCACTTTAAACTTTTGTGGTCTCGGGTGTCAAAGTCAGAGAAGTGATTACTGCGGGAGGGAGATGATCCCAAGCCCTTCTGCAGAGAGAGGCCGCGCACGACCAGAAGGACTGAAAATCAAACAATAACCCACTTCTCTTGCTCTCTGAGTAAATACAGGAGGACAGGGGTCGAAGATCCGCTGCTGTTCTGAGGGCAAATATGTCCTACATGTTATAAAATCACAGAAAACAAGCAAGCAGATTTTAGACCTTTTGTTCCCAGCTGAAACGTAATCACAGTTCACTTTATTTATTGCTTTCATTTTCTAACATTTGCTCCATGTGAAACACAGATTAATGCGCTTTTCACAGCACTAAATCCAGTGAAACAGCAGAGCCACGCCAAATCATCACTATAAAGTAGTTTTATTAACCACTAATTAGTTCCTATTCTTTCTACTTTGCTGTAACCTTGCCCCTGGGGGCCACAAGCCAGTGTAGCCCTCACATCAATCCCCAGCCTGGGTAAATTGGAAGGACTGCATCACAAAGGTCATCCGGGTGAAATCATTGCCAAATCAAACATTACATGTTTGGTCGAGGCCCAGATGGAGACAGATGACCCACCTCTGCTGGATTATTTCATCAGTGTTCAGCTTGCATTCACGAGCGCTTTGCATCTGTAGGGCTTTCTTTGCATCTGCGTGGGCACTCCAGCTTCCTCCCACAGTCCAGTGACATGCATGTTAGGGTAGTGAGGTGTGCAGTAGGTGTGAATGTGACTGGTGACCTGTCCAGGGTGCGCCCCGCCTCTCTGAACGGGATAAGCAGAAGAACATATGTGGATGGGTAGCTTTTAATCTGAAGCATCTTTAGGAAGCACTGACACTGACATTAACTGACATTAGATCAACAAACCGGTAAATCCAAAGCAATCCATTGTTGTAGAGCAGCCGAGTGAGTGAGTGCACCATGACAATCATCTGTGGCTAATTAAAGGTTATATTGGGTGACTTTAACACAGCTCAGTAAACCTCTTAACATTCATCAGGTTACCAGCGACCTTTTAAAGTGTTCTCGGTTTCACTCTAGATTCACTCTATTTATCACACCAAAATTGAAATCTAATCCAAAATTAATGTAAGAGTGATAATTTGGTCTTCTTGGTCCACATTCACAAAGCTTCCTGATATTAGAGGTAGCTCCGAATGACCACAGTCTAAGAAAATCTTTAGAATTATGATGTTTTCAATGAATCTCCCCTTAAAGTTGAATAAAAATCAATATAAAATCCATCCAGAAAGCATCTGAGTCCTTAAAAGAGTTCCTAACATTAAAAACTGAAGAGGACTTTTAAAGAAGCTTAAGACTTTATTTTTATACACTGTGAAGTTGAAGTCATGATCAGTGATGACCCTAACTCTAACCCCTATCATGTTTCTTTTAAATTGGTCTCTTCCAAGTTTTTGTGTGGAGTTTGCAGGTTCAAGGCTGAGGATGACTTCCACCTCACAGAGTTAAGAAGAGGAGGAAATGTTGGAAAAGGTGCGGCCAGTGATGGGATGACTGTAGAAAACAAGTCACAATGGAATTGTACGCATGCACAGGTCATCTGTGAATACTGGTTTTGTAAACCAAGAACACCAAACCGCAGCATACTGCAGAGCTCTGTTCTCTCCCATCCAATGCAATAGCACAATAACTGCACAGCAATGATGATCACGACACACAGACTGCTGAAAACTGGAAGAATGTAACAGTGAGCCAATTACATCACTTTAACAGACTCACATTGTGATGTGGTTTGTTGCAAAAAAATGTCCAAACTCAGATATTTAACTCCACGCAGCTCTGCATGCATCTGCGTGGAAACGAGACGTTACTAGTGGAGTCTGCATCGTTTGAATATCAGCGTTTCCCCGAGAATTTCCATGTGTACACACTGTGTGCGCCTGGTTTTCATTTGTTCCCTTATTTGCCTGTCTAGACAAGACAGTCAGTGTGTAACTCTGTGTGTGTGTGTCTGTGTGTTGAGTCAGGACAGGCGATCTGATGCCTCTGTGGGACACACACATTATCCATCAATCATATCTGGGAAATGAAATGTCTCACTTTGCCTCTGTGGTTTAATTTGACACAGAAAGCAAACACAAACACACACACACACACACAGACAGGTGACCTCCATTTCATCATGTTATGATACCACCTCCTCTCTCATCCAGCATCCCACAATTAGTCCCTCCATTTCCTCTCCTCCTCGTTTCCTCCGTCACTCCCTTTTTCATTCGCTTCACTCATTCATCGTGTCGTCTTCCTCATTCCTTCTCATCTTTCTCCCACACCTGCTTCCGTCTCCACTTTTTCCTCTCTTCTTTTCCTTCACCTCCTCTGTCCTCTGCTTTTCCTCTCCTTCTTTTTTCTCCTCTCTTCCTTTTCTTTCCATTTTTTTTTTACTCTTTCTCCCTCTCCTCCTCTTTTCAGTGAAGTGAAATGAGCTGTCAAAGCTGCAAAAGAGTGACGAGTCAAGGTGGACTGGACCCTTTCCACTATTTAGCTGTCATTCAGACTCACAGAGTGTGTGTGTGTGTGTCGGCGGGGCGGTGGGTAATAGCACTGACACAGCAGTCTGAGTATGAGAGCAGAAGCTGATGATTAGATTGCCTCGACTCAATCAAACGGCGGATGTTGTCCTCAGCAGTTGAGGAAATGATTCGGCCCCTTGTGTATCTCCGAAAGAAACTCCTTGGAACGAGAATATAAAAGGGAGCCAATAATTAATTGAGGAAGTACAGATAGAGGGGAGGTGGTGGTGGTGGTGGAGGTGGTAGGGAGGGAGAAGGGGGGGATTACAACCAAATGTCACTGACAATTAATTTTCCATTGCACAAAGGCAGAAAATGAAGAGAGGCATAATCTGTTCAAGTCAATCAGATCCTAAATCCCTGTGACAAGCACGATCTATGATTAAGTGGCTGCTTCGTCGCCGAGGTGCCTTAATTAATCTATTTTACCTTGTCATCACTTTTGCTTCCTGTAAGTCGCTAGCAGGGTACCTTTAATAGAATAACGAGCCGCTGTTTAAGAGACGCGGGCCCTTCCATCACCATAAACGTCAGTCACTTGGAGAGGAGGGAAGTCGCCTCGGTGCAATCTGTCTGCGGGAGCTGGAGAAACATACAGTAACTCATCTTTCACTTAACGCCACATCGCTTTGTCTCGCTGCTTCACGGTGACTTTTATAAAAGATGTATCTTTAGTCTTTTCCTTAAAACTATTACTCACAGCTAAGTTATGCGGTGCTCTTTATGTGCAAGGTGTTTGCCAAAGATAAGTCATCGCACGCCCATCGCTCCCGCAGAAAGTCCCCAGACAGCCCTGATAAATGCTCCATTGTGACTGCGTGTCATCACTCTCATGCTTTACATGCAAAGTACAGTGAAGGTCCTTCGTTACCTCTTAACATCCTCCAGGTCACTCACAACTCATCTAGGATAGGTGTAAAGGTAGGAAGACTGCTTCTTTTGAAATGTAACATATTCTAGTTTCTGAATATTTCTGTTTAGTGTGAGCTTAAACCAAAACCCATCCCTAGTCCCAACCCTGGGTGCGTTGCCAGCGACACTACCCCTATCAAGGTGCAGTTCAAAGATTATTTTACACTTTCTAAGAACTAGAAAACAGAACGCGATTCACTGACGCTTCCTTAACTCAACCCATCTGGAGGCATTTAGATAGTAAAACAGTCGTGGAAACCTTTTCCACTCTGAGTTCAGCTTTATTTACTCTGCTTATCTGCCCTCTGGAATCAACACAGCCAGGCTCAGAGCAGCACTGTTTATTCAAAGCCAGCAAAGAATAATAGAGCTCCGACCATCAAATCCAGAAGCCTGAAGTCATTTGTGTGTGCACTGGGTGTTTCTAATGGCTTTGCAATCCAAAACCACTTGCTGGACCTTTGTTCAAACTCTCACCTACTAAATGCAAACTAATTGCTTCTTCTCTCCCGGTGGAGCTCCCTCATTCCTCTCCATCCATTCTTCATCTCCGGTGATTTTTCTGATTTATTGTTCTTCTTAGGTGTTATTTGCTGTGAGGAGCTAACTATGTTTCCGACTGACCTCAGCTGATATTGTCCAGTACTCAGTCGTGAAACCAGTTTTTCTCTGCCGTCTACATAAACTGGGTTTACTGCCTTGATAACTTGTTGGGTAGAAAGACAGCTGTAGAATAAAGAGTGTTTCTGCCCATCCAGTGCGGTTGAGGTATTTTCGATTTTGACGCCGCTGGAGGGACTGCTCCTCTTCTTTGTGGGTCCTTGTGAAGACCCCTGCCTTACTGCTGATTAAATTAAGCTAAGTTAATGGATTTTCCCATGTGCCCTTGCAGGTGCAAGAGGAACACAGATGTGGTTTGCTTGGCTTTTCTTCAGTTTAAGCTTGACACCTTACATTTAATTAATCAAATATGCTCAAATGTTGTTGATGCACTCCATTTTTGTAATTGTTTCATTAGTTTATGTTGTTATAATATTTGTCCTGATGACCACCGTCATATTTGCCGTGGGGCTGATGATGTCTGGGATTCAGCCAGTGTTGATACACCATGGGGTGGCCTATGTGTTCTGGTCAGCTGTGTTTGTCGTCAGGTCAAATAATAGCTGACCTTTTAATAGAGGAATCTTGACACACTCAAACAAACACAGCGATTCTTCTAAACTCGAGCACATCTCTCATACTCTGACATACTTTTCTGACAGCAGTTGTATTTTTTTTCGTGAGATCTTGGTCGGCTGGTCTGTTCCAATGTTGTGGTTCAAACTGATAAGGCCGTCAGAGGAAGTCCCGTCCCAGCGTCAGAGGGCCAGAGAGGAAACAGGAGGTCAGCCCGCGGGGTCAGATAAACTACAGTCCTCTGCAGATAACTCTGGCCTCCAAAACTGGCAAATACTCCCTGTGCTCATCAGGTCCAATCAAAACAGGGAGTCAGGCAGTGCAGAGCACTCAGCAGAGAGGCGGAGAAACACGAGGAGAAGGAGGCAAGAAAACTGGAATGGGAGGAGAACGGAAGAGCGGCAAATCGCCATCATCTCAGTTTCATGGGCAAAAATAAATAACAAAGACAAGAAGATCACTAACCGCAAACTGAGGTTATCAATTTTTCCAGCCCGACTCGATTCTTGTGTACAATTTAAGAGCTGGAGGTGAGCCCGTTGGCGCTCAGCACTCCTGTTTGTAAGGAGTCAGTTACCTGTGACTCACTGCCTCGCTGCGCACAGTTTGCAGGGCGATACAGTACGATATGTTAAGCAGGAGATGCATCAGTCAATAAAACACAGAAAGAAGGAAGACAAGTAAATAAAACATTTTTCAGGTGTTTTTGCAGCTCTGAGAATGACTGTCTCTGTCCTCTTTGAAGATTGTGCGTTACATTGCCCTGACAGACTCAAAAACTGAACTACACCAGCCAGAGTTAGAGTGGAGGTGTTTAGCTTTTTCCACTGTTTTGATTTTCTAACTGCACCTCCGTGGCCTGGAGTTAGAGGACAAGTAGTCTACACTTCAGCTCATGCATCAGATAACAGCTTTATTCGGTAGATTAAGGGTTGAACTTTCAGTCTCTTCAACTGCAAGTTAAAAACATCCTGCTATTGCTCAACAATAAAAAGAATCCACCAGAGGTCTTTTTTGTGAAGCAGCTGTATGAAAAGCTAAATTCTTTTAGCAGCTTCTCCTTAATATAAAAGCATAAACACAAGAACAGTGTTTCTCCCAAACACTGCTGACTGTGGATCAGACTCCTGGGACTGCAGACTATAAAACACATCATCCACAATGTGCAATGTTACATTTTGAAGCCTTGATTTTCAGTTCAATTCAATTCAATTCAGTTTGATTTATTTAGTGTCATATCACAGCAACAGTTGCCTTATGGTGCTTTATATTGTAAGGGCTCCTGAACCCAAACTGGGAGCTGGCTCCAAAGAAGAGGGGCCTGGAAGCTGAAGGCTCTGCCTCCCATTTTACTTTCAAAAACCCCAGGAAACACAAGTAAGCCAGTAGTTTTAAAGCAAAGTGCTGTATTAAGCTTATACAGTACTATCATGTTTTTCAGATAAGATGGGGCCTGATTATCCAAGACCTTGGATGTGAGAAGGATTTTAAATCAAGTTCTGGAGCCAATGAAGAGACGCCAATGTGGGAGAAATAGCTCTCTCTTTCCTGAGCTCCCATTATGGCTTTTTTGACCAAGTGTGATCGCATTTAACTTTTCTAGTAGGAAACTACATTCTTAGACTGTATTGGAGCATCACACAGACACTGATACCTGCAATTTAGTACTCAGTAACAAATAAAATGCTTGAATTTCCCTGAGAAAAACTGGAGCTTAGACTTCTTGGATAGTCTGTTAGTACAATTAACCACACAGCGCCTATATTACTGGTCAGATAATTGCATTAAAATGCTTCATAAGGCTCCAACAGCATAAACACTGTCTAGAGATCCAGTTCAGGGACTCCAGTTAGCTGATGTGAAGCCAGGCAGACTGTGTCACTAAAATAATTGGATTTTAATATTACAGCCTCCAGTGGACATTAGAGGAACTGCAGGGTTTGGGAGTCTGTGTAGTGGAGTGTGTTCAAACTTTATTCCAGAAAGTAGGGTGTGACGGAGGGTACATCTTGAAAGACAACTTAATTCTGGTTTAATTAAAGTTCTTTTTTCAGGCTGTGAGCTAAATGAGATTCAGCATAAGCCCAAAATTTGAACATATG
Organism: Etia nguti; assembly: GCA_015106755.1. Classification (NCBI taxonomy): domain Eukaryota; kingdom Metazoa; phylum Chordata; class Actinopteri; order Cichliformes; family Cichlidae; genus Etia; species Etia nguti. The sequence goes on from VUQG01018186.1 coordinate 22,333, forward strand.
GTTTAATTAAAACAGAGTTTTGTGCTCAAAATTACATTAAATTTAATCTGCTGAAAGAGAAGAGATGTGTGTTAGATTCACAAAGGGACATACTGTCGGTGATGATGCTCAGGATTAGCTTTGCCAGTTATGCAAATTAAATGCAAAAGAAGCTAAAATGGGTTTTGCTCTGTTTTTTGAGTTAACGTCCACCAGAAAGAGGATGTTAACTGAAACTCTAACAGCCTAATCTCTCACTGACAATGAGCCTTTGTCAGATTCTCAAAATAGGGAGACATCATGCAAAGAAGTATAGCCTGGTTCCCACCCTACACTGACTCATCCCGGCCACGCTACCTTGACCTCAGTTTGGACGCGAACTAATGCGACGCTGTGCGCTTCAGCCGCCGCGCGCCGCACCTGATGCCGCTCCGAGCCAGATCCCCACTGAAATAATTGGCTCATTCATGGACCCGATCACTCTCTGTGGGCCTAATCATACAGTCAGAAATACATTTTTAATAAAACATGCATCAGCAGTAATTTAGTGCCTCTGAGGCTCATTTCTAACCGAGTTTATCAGGTGATTATTGATGCGTGTTTAAATCTCATTACTGGCCGCTGGCGCCCAGAAAACAGAAAACAACCAATTAAACGTACCCTTTTTCAAAGTCACACATGTACACTTGCTATGACTCTAAATTTCACTATAATAACTTTAACAAGCAGCATTCAAACCTATCTGAAAACCAAACTGGCACATGAACGCTCTGGTTGTTGTCTGGTGAGTAAGGCGTGAGCACACACGTGTGATCGGATGTAGGTGCCACTGTGTCCCTGTACAGTGTCGATGAAGGACAGGGTGACACTGCCAGCTGACTCTGCTCATTCCCAGCATGATTTGGAGCAGCTGTGGTCATGGCGCAGCAGCACAGGTAATCTCTCTCTCCTCCTCTTTCTCCCGCCCTATAGATCACGGTTTTATCCCTTCAAAAATCTTTTTTTCCCTCAAGGTTCAGGTATTATCAGAGTTGTGCTGAACCTTGCTAGTGTTGTTTGCATTAAAACTCTGGATCTAAGACCTGAGCTGAACATATTTCACCAGCAATCCAGACTTTGCTTTCCATTTTTGATGAGAACATTGTATTGGATTTATCGCCACTGCATTAGTGAATCATCTCAGGTCTATGGTAACATTCTGGCACTCGGACAGGACCTTCAGATTTCAACACACTCTGCTCTGCTTTATCCCTTTAAACCCACAAGTCTACTAACCCTGCCTTGTAGTTTTCAACCAGTTTTTCTTTGAAAAGTGATTGATTGGTAGTCAATGGTTTCACGATTGCATTTCACCTCATGGACGGTTTACCTGACAACAGCCAAAGTGTGCTCAAAGGTTATTGGAAGAACTCAGACTTCAAATGGAAAGCAGAAAACTTCCAAGAACACAAATCTTCACATCCTCACATCTTCATATTCATATGCAGATGTCTGTTTATTGAGATTGTCTCTATATAAATAAATTGGAATAGAATTAAAAACACAAAGCTTTTAACTTTCATTGCATGCAAATGAAATTTCTCACAAAGAGTCACTTGAGAAAAAAAACACTGCAAACACAATATGTGCAATAATTACACACCTCTTTTTAATTCTGACACAATGAGAGAGCGCGGGAAAAAAAACAACAATGAAGATCGAATAAATTATAACATTGGAAAACGTCTCTTTTGCTCGTTGGTGGCAGTGCTACTTTTTATGCTATTATATCAGTCAGCTGGAACTGTTTGTGAAAACTCTTCATGTCTCCTTACAAAAGATTGTGTGTGTGTGTGTGTGTGTGTGTGTATGAATAATTTTAGTGGAGTTGGTGCGCTGTGAACTGATCTCAAATTATCTCAGTTTCTTTGGCCTTGCTGTGAAACACGTTAAATTACAGGTGGTCAAAATAAAATCATCTATATTTCATTTACCAATGCGTGACCATAACTGGACCACAAAAGGGCTGTAATTTTCCCTGTTCCACAGCCGTTCACAGAGCAGAGTACACTGGAGTTTGGGTTTAGGCTCATGCTGCTACTTGCAAACATTACTGCAAATGAGCGTTCAGAGTTTTCAGCTGTTTGGCTCTGGTTTTCTACAGATATTGCTGTCATGAATTCGTTGACACTCAGCTAGCCATAATTTGAGCTACTATGTGTTAGAAGGTGAGATACATGTTATGTTTCTGTCCCATCAAAGGTATGATGGTTAAGGTTGGATCCATTTCCAGCCTGTAATAATAGGGGGGTGAGGGTGCTGGTGTTTTCAGTTTAATAGCACTCACATCTGGTATGAAATAAACCCTACTCTAAATATTTTGGGGGTTTTTTGCTTTGTGAGTGCAATGTGAGAGCATGTGCCAGAACCATTTGAAAATATAACCATAAAAACATATAAAGACTATATATTCAGCCATCGTGAAATCACCCACTGGTCAGTGGTAGTGTTTTCTACCCCTTTATTGTCACTCCTGCCTCCAAAAAAAAAGAAATACTGGCGATCAAAGATGGCAGTTAGCTGCATCTATATGGGTGCATCACACAGACACAGATACCTGCAAACTAGTACTCAGTAACATCATAATAAAATCAAAGAATTTCACAAAAACTGGAGCTCAGAGATGCATTACAAATGTTCCAACAGCACAGGCGCAGTTCTGATGTCCAGTTCAGGGATTCCAATTAGCCGAGGTAAAGCCTAGCACACCGCTAGCTGCTATAGCCACCTGTGTCCCCATCCACCTGTCAGTCAAAGAGGCCAAACCTCTAATAATACAAACTTAGGCCTTAATACCATTTAAACAAGTGAGTTATCAGATGATTAACCCACTGCACAGTGGTTATGAAAAAATGAATTATCTACAGAGCCCAAAGCTGTTTGCAGTAACAGGTGGAAAAAAAAGTTATTTCTGCTGTAAAGTTGTACATTTTTAGCATGCGAGTCTATGGGGACTTACTCACTGATGGAGTCTCTAGTGAACGCTGAAGGAACTGCAGCTTTTGAGACTTCCACTCTCTATATTTTTCAGTCCAACAGGTGCTGCTTGATTTATTCCAGTAAGCCATAAGTGAGAGCCATAAATGACAGGCATGCTTCAGACTCATTATTTTCTTAGCCGTAGAGGTTACTACTGAGAATAAAATTAAGAACAACACAATACGGACAGGTTGCTGATTGGAGGTTCCAGTTGTGTGAGAGGCAATATGATGATGCAGGGCATCTTCGTCACTGTTGTGCATGTTAACAGTGTAAAATCTCATTCTATGCAAACATCTTCTATCAGAATGAGAAATAAGAGCAGCTGCAGCCTCCTCTCAGCTCGGGATTTATTTGACTTTTTCATTTTCTGCTTTATTCTGAACACATTCACTCTGATTTTTCTACATCGCCCCTGTTCTTCAGGTTTCATATGAAAGATGAATACAGATATGTTCTCGCACACCTCTTTCTGAATGCATCCAACCCAACTCGGGGAGGATCTGTTTATTATTTGCAGGCTAGAATGGAGGGAAATTGCCACATGCAACAAACACTTCCAGGCAGGCCTCCATCAGAATACTGAAACATTCTGGAAAAGCTTGTTAATTGATTCTGGTCACAGACCGACAGCTCTCCTCATTTAACTGACCATTATCTGTTTGCCATTTGATCACCAGACAGGCGGCAGCCACTCGTGCTGGTTACGAGGGATGCAAAGCCCTGTGGTGACCTTTGCTATAGGTGGCTGTGACTTAGCTTCTGTCTGCTAATGAATGCAAATAATGTCATGTGTCAGCCTATTAGCAAAAAGCCATCGACAGCCGTCGGCCCTGTGCACACACACTCACTCTCGTCACTGTTTGTTCATGTCCTGTATACCTAATGAAGAAGAGCTCAATTACACCTCCGACATGTTTGGCTCCATCTCTCTCTCTCTCTAACCCTCAGTCTCTCATTATACTGCAGATTGTTGTCTTTTAGTCGAGGTAAACACTTAAACTGCCAGTGACACCTAGACTTGTTTTCTTCATGGTCTTATCATGCTGAAGGATCAGAGACAAAAAAATAACCACAAAGGGATGCAAATCGGCTGCAAAGAGGAACGACGTGATTACAAGGAAACAACAAAGATACACAAATTGGCACATAAATGATAAATGACCACAAAGAGGTCAAAAAAAGAAAAACACACAGAGATGCAAAAATGGCCACTTATAGAAAGATGTGACAGAAATAAATGTCCAAAATGACCAAAAATGGCAACAAAAAGAACCATGTTAGAGTGAAAAACTGCTAGTTAATATAAAATCTAAGAAGCTACTGGCACTTAAAAAAAAAAACATTATGCAAACTGGTTGCCTTAGAAAAATTAAGTACATAACTTAGGATGGCTAAGTTAAATCAACTTGTTTATTGTGATTGCGCAGTACACAGAATAACTTGATTGATATGAGCGAGCAATACTAAATGAATTAGTTTATCTGATGTCAGCTGAAGTAATTCATTTGGTATAATACCCCCCCCCCCACGGAGACAAAACCCATGAATGAAAAGATGCAAAACAACAACACAAAAAACCACTAAAAGAAAACAGTGTTAATGTTAATGTTCACAAAGGGCAAAAATGTAATAAAAAGACAAAGTAGTTGTCATAAAGATGACAAGTTGATGCAATATTCACTGTAAAAAAGTCCATACATGAACAAACACAGAAACACAATATATTATCTGTTTTATTTATTCATTTTTCCAGAGGTTACCATGAATGGAAAATTTCAATGTTTGGGCAAAAAAATATGAGAAATAAAACCGTAAAACACCAATACGGAAAAAAAAAAAATCCTTACTTTTAAGAAGCTACACTGTGCCTTGTTTTTACAGATTTTTCTTTTGTTTTTATTGTGTATCAACAGATAGACAAAAAGGGTGAGACCAAAAGGAATAAAACCAGAGCAGAGATGCAGAATAATAACAATTACAGGCAAAATGTCCCTAGAAAAAATCCCCCCCCAAGACACAAAAATGGACACGAAAGGAACAGAAACAAAGGAAACATCACAGAGATATGAAAATGTCTGCAGGCATAAAAACAAACTAAAACTACTTGAGATGCAGTAAAACTTGTTAAACAGCAGCCTCTGCTTATTCCTGAAGTTACATATTTGACTCTCACCTCTGGGGGTGTCCTTTTGTGTCAGTCAGACTCATCGTGTTAGGATGTATGCTGCTAAATGACCTCTTCACATAATTTTTCACCATATAGTTTTAATGTTGTAAAAAAGACATATTTTAACCCAAACTGTATTCTTTACCCAAACCTAACCCTAACAAAGAGAAACAGAAATGTCTAAACAGAATTTGTACTGTGGTGCCACTGCTAGACTCTAATCCCACCTCTAATCCGGACTTTGTAACTTTTATATCTCTCGGTGTTGGATATTGCTGTGACCGGGTGGATAAAGGGATGATATAACAGACGAGTAATGAGAAGACACCTGTGTCAGATGACGTGCAGTTATTTCTGATACACTGGGATACAAATGTGTTGGCAATGCAAAGAGAAAAAGCACTAAAAAATTCACAGAGAAGCAAAATGAAAAAAATAAAAATAAAAATGAGAGAGCAGTGAAAACTGACAATAAAATGATAAAAACTATCTACAAAGAGACAAATGATGAGAACAAAAGATAAAGAGATACCAATATAAACTGCACTTATAATTTTCATATTCTCGACATATTTATTCATTCATCATTTATTCAACAAGAACCAGGTCCAGAGGAGTGAGGATACCATATATTTTTTTTTGCATATTAAATGCATATGTTCATCTTCAAATCCAGAAAAGCCCCATCTCCTTTGAAGAAAAAAGGTTTCTAATATCACCCTAAAGTTGTTTTTCATCACCTCTAAATCAAACTATGTCGTTTATATCTGAAGTCCTGAAGTAGCTATCAGCCTCATGAGCATCCAATAAGAGGCAGAGGTAGTAAAAAATGCTTTGCTCCCTCTTCTCGTCCCTCATTTTCTCCTCACCTTGTTCTGTCTGAGACTTTGGGGAAGGAGGTGGTGACATACTGAAGCTGTCCTTTCCTAAGAGGAGCCCTGGCTTTGAATATTTCCCCCTTTCTCCATTAATAAAAGATAAAAAATGCAAGAGATACTTGGAATGTAATGGATACTTGCACCCGAGAGTGCCGTGATATCTCTATCTATCTCACAGCCTCCCTTCAAATGGCTATAAATGTGTCACATGTGGCTGCACATAGGCCCACATCCCAGGCCTCTCCCTGCATGTGTGGTGGAAATATGCTAAACAAAACCCATTGTCCTTCCAGGGAACGTACCTGAGAGTCTTCAGATGGTGAAATATGTGTGGACTAGCAGCGAAAGCCTCGCCTGTTTATGGTCAAGGACGCTGGTGGTGTGTAATGACATGATCTAAAGTTACCACCTGCAAATCAGGTTTAAACAACAGCCACGGTGAGTTCAAGGTAGTAATCGTGGAGCTTTGAGCAAAGGTCATGGGTTCCTGCAGCACAAACTGACTGCGGATGAAAATCTGTTTTTAAAAGTGTGTGCTAATGAGGAAATGAGCCTCTGGGTAAATATTAATTTGTTGCTGGTCAGCTGTTAATGAACATTAGGCTGCAGGGAATTCTGCTTTCTGCCAAATGACATTGGTAGCAAATAAAAATTGTAGAGGGCCACCTCAGAACAGCAATTATAGTCTAATTCAGCCTGAAAAGTCCCAGCTGTTGTGTGTCCAATCCCACTTTGTCACTTAAACACTCGTCTGTAATGCCTTCGTCTTTTAAGGCCTCAGGGAAAGTCGAGTGTGTCGACTCCCTCCCTATCCCTTCGTCTCCTCATTTTTCCATCCACTCTGTGAAACTCTGGAGCTTTATAGAGCCGTTTTACCGTCCTGCTCCCTCTCTCCTTTACTGACTCGGTAAACGCTCACAGTACTATAACAATCAGCAGTCATGCTCATGAGTTTTTTTATTACATGATCTGAGAATGTCACCTTGACCAAGGTCAGCCATTTTTCTCACCCACAACAAAACCACCTTCCTAACATTATGTAAAACCCCACTGTGTTGCCCATACAGCTCCCATTGGAGCGTGGACACGGGATCTCTGTGATGTCCTCTCAGATCTCTGGTTGTGGGTCCTTTGGGTCCTGTGATTTTGCAGGATAGATCCTCCATTGATCAGTATTGTACCAGCAAACCTCACCAATACTCAACCAAAACAATCCATATCCCAATATGAATAACACCTTCCCCCCTTGTCTTTTTGAAGTCCAGATTAATGTCAGGACACAAGTTTTCCACTGGGCCCATATCATTGTATTTGAATCATCTGTGTTTTTTTGTGAGGCTGAAAATGACTCTAACCCTTTTTTCTTTTATAATCAAGCATCTCTTTTTGGTGTATGTGCTCTGATTGTCAAGATAGAAAATAAATATGACGTATTCATCCATCCATCCATCCATCATGTTTCTTCAGAGTAGCAGAATGCATGCAGGGTGTTCCTGATGTCCTGATACCTAACAAAAATATCAAATTCTTCCATAGGCGTCTTGAAACACTCCCCAACTGCCTTAGATATACTTCTTCTGGATTCACCCATTTGTGGATAGCTGGAAAATCTCCAGAGGAAGGTACTGAGGAGGCATCTTGATTAGATTGTACATCAACTCAACTCTGAGCTTGCTTCTGATATCTGGACTCATAACCGTATCTCCAAGGCCATCCACTGGAGGAAAGTTACGTTGGTTGCTTGAATTCAGCACCTCGTTCTTTCCATCACTTTCCAAATCTTATGACCAAAGGTGAGGATTGAACGAATAGTAGACTGAACTCTTTTGCTTGTGGCTCTGCTTTCTCTTCACTACAACTCTCCAGCACGGTTGCTGCATTACTGCTGCATCTGCATCGATCTGCCTGTCCATTTCTTGCTCCATCTTTAGAATCCCTCCCGTCACTTGGGACATCAACTCTCTCTGTAATCCAGATGGAAAAACCATTTTCACCATCCATTACTTTCCAGCAATAAGAAAATGTGCCCTTTGGAAATATACCAGAATTATCCTTTAAGCATCAAACAACAGAATGAAGCTTTAATAACATCAGCCCCATGAGAGTGACCCATTAGGTTGCACACTGCTCAGGCCGTTTGCTGCATACCTTAACTATAATTTTCTTTTTTTCTTTTTCTTATTCTACTGTATTATAGCAAAAATGCCCCTTAAACAATCTTTAAAAAAAAACAAAGAAAACATCTAATACAGGCAGCTCATGACTACTGATGTATGAACTATGAACTGGCTTTTTACCTCTCAACAAAAGCTGGGTTGTAAATCCTTTATTGCTTGAGTTATTTATAGAAAATCGAACACACTCCAGAAAGCAGAAGCAAAGGTCCCCAGCTTTGGACTGGAATAGCTGTGAGCTTATTTCATTTCTAAATGTGCAAACTGACCATTTCAAGGGCTGCTTTAAGTCCTCCAAGGTGAAACTCCAGCATTCTTTGTACTTTGGAGAAAATCATTATTATTCAAACAGACTATTTCAACCTGCAGCCATTGTGCGGCGTCATCTGAGAACACCTTCAAACAACATTTTTTTTAAAAAGGACTGCAAAAAGTGTTGTTTGGTGACTGTGATGAAGATCTCTGGCCCAAAATGTAGAGAAAATCTGATGATTTTAATCACCTGCTCTCAAAACGACATTTGGAATTTTTACCTTCAGGACTTCTTCAATGGACAGGTGGAGAGATTTAAAATTGTTTGAAGTTTCTGTAAGATGTGTCATGCATTAAAAATAATAATACTTTTTTTTTCCAGATTCAATTTTTAGTTACAACAGATCATATTTAATGAAGGCAGAAGGTTATAACCTTCTGCACACCCAACTGGGACATTCTAGAAAGGACCCACTATTCAAGCAGTTTTAGCCTTCTTGCCTGCACGGCTGTAAGCTGCTTAGCAACCCACCTCCACCACTGTTTCTGACTTAATCATTGTCATATATGTTGTTATTTGTGCATTCATTGCTTTGGTGGTCATGCTGGTCTTCTGCGTAGTCATATCAGATATGAACCCCCCACATTCAAGTCATCTCCAGGTCTCTTGAGTCAGTAACTTCACTGAAAACAGAAGGTATTTAGCCTCAGTGGGAGATCATAAATTGTGCAATAAACATAAGTGGGCTCAGTTTTTCACTTTAACCTACAGGAGACGGTCTGTGGTTCATCAGTCAGACCCATATAAGGTAAAAGTAGACCACTTGAATTCACAAGTGGAAAGCCATTTTTATCCTTTGAATCACTCAATGGGTGGAGCTGTGGAACAACAACCATCAGACCAGCAGCCTCTTAATGGAACATGCACGGAAAATCTTTAAAATAAAGTAAAATTCAGGTTTTTTTTTTAAGGTCTCATGAGAAAAGAATATAATACATTAGTACTTAAAGAAGTAGTTACTAATGAGAAAAATCTCCAAAAGTTGATTCTGTTCATCTGGACGTAGCGTTTTGTGGGAGAAACGTTTCGTCACTCATCCAAGTGACTTCTTCAGTCTCAGCTGACTGCAGGTTTCCCCAATCTTATAAACAGTACATTTGCATAACGACTGAAACCAGCCCACTGAAGGAACAATGGGCTGGGAGGTCAGTTCCTTAATCTTAATGAGAAAAATGTTACTTTGTTTTAGAGGTTAGTGCTAACAAATTTCATTCAGTCTGTTTAGTGTATAGAGTTTAAGCAGGGAAGGATAACTGACCAGGCTTCCCACAAGGTCTGAATGGTGAGAGTGCCAGTGGGCAAAAAGGAAATTTCTTTAAAAGTCCACAAAGAGATGCAAGAGAGTTAACAACCACAGGGAAGAGCAAAACCTCAACTAAGACACAAAATAGCAACCTGTACAAAGTAAACCTCAGGGATAGGCTGCCACCCCCCTGTGGCCCTCAGTGGACAAGTGGTTAAGAGATGGATGGAGATGCAACGGTCAAACAGTAACGAGAGAAACAACCACAAAATAATGTAAATAAATGTAAATAAATTGTCCATAAAAAGTCAGAATGAATAAAAAATGAACTCAAGACTCACAAAAAACAACACAAGTTTGTGGATGATATTCCTGAGAGCCCATCGTCTCTGTCTACACTTTAATGTGCATCAATTCTTCCCATCTCCACACCCATATTTTTATTTTTAGTCTTTACTAGGGCTTAGCATGATTCACAGATCACAATAGTCCTTCTGTATATTACACTGTCTGAAACTAGCAGTTTTGGCTCATCATGGCCCATCATAAACAGAAGGTTTGAAAAAAGTGAGTGTTTAGAGCAGTGAGAACCCCGAGCTTTTGGCTCAGAGGGATTACTATACATACACTGAACTCATTACATGAAGCTTCAGCTTTGTAATTATGTTAATATGAATATCCACCACTGGAAATAGATATGTGAGGCAGAAAATAAGGAAAGGAAAGGTCTGTGTGAAACAAACACACTCATGTACAGATGTTTGGACACTTCCATGTGGCATGTAGCCTCGTAACTGCACCACCACCAAAAACAACAAACAGATAAATCCACCCCTACACAAACTTCCCACTGTATAGCAGCGCTGCATTATTCACACCGCTGGCAGATGCCCTTGTCCTGGATCGACCTCTGGTTCCAGTCCCACAGGCTGCAGTGGAGAACATGAAAATCTGCTTACACTGTAGCTGCAGAATGCAAACTACAGCAGACACACTGTAGACAAGGAGGATCTATCTCTGACACACACGAATGAGCACAGGAAACGCACAAACACACACACAAGCTTGCACCAAAATCTGAACAAATAAACAATTTCAAAGGAGTAAACACAGGCACACACACACATATACTGTAAATATATGCAGGCACAGACACGAACAAAGACTTCAGGTGCTCAGGTCAACAGCAGAGCTGATAAAATGACAGGCCGGTGGAAAGGTAAATGTAATTTTCATAATCCCTGCTATCAAGCCAACAATGCCGTTATAATGTGCACTTTCTCTCCCATGTGCTGTTAGCTTTCCCACCACCCACCTCCATCAGCGCCACGGGGCAAAGGTACACAAACAGGCAGGTCTGAATTGGCGCTGACAGTCAAAACAAATGAGGGGGATAAATGCAGCAGCTGTTCTCGCTGCTCGATTTCGCTAAATACCCCTTTTCATAAAGGCGGCAAAAGAAAAATAATAAAGCGACACAATTAGTGAAGCACTCACTAAAAACTCTCTCTGTCTCTCACAGGGCTAATTATAAACGATCTGTAAAGAGACGCAGGGAGAAAAAACACAGAGAGGGAACCTGCAAAGCGAGGTCAGGCGAGGTCGCTCCATCTGCAAGTACAAGTAGTTGTTGTCAGGGAAGAGGCAGCCACCCGGAGAGTGACCGGAGGCGGCTGAACGGCCAATGAAAATGAAAAGGAAAAAAATAACAGGTAATTTGGATTTAGGTAATCACTCCAACTGTCAATGGCTAATTTTGTGCTAACCCTTCAAGCCCTTTTTACTCGCTACATTAACAAAAGGTATTGTGAAGCAAGCGGCTTCTAATGTGTCTAACAATGCATTTAATGATGTGATTAAGTGGCTGAATTAGTCGGGGAAAGCTTTTTCCGCAACGTGTCAACACAAGGCCAGGCCGCACAAGTAGGAAAGATCGACACAAAGAGGAACAAACAATGAGTCATGCAGATGCTCATAAAACCCGCTTAAATCCTGATGGATGGCCAAATTTCTCAGCACATTTCTGCAGGTTAATGGAAATATCAGGAATACAAAGGACAGCGAGAATCCCTGTAAAGTCCGGGGAGCTTTGAGTCAGTTGGTCTAACATTTTTGCCCAGACTAACTGACTCGGTGGCTCGCAGCAATTTTCTTTACAAGAATATGTTAATTTATTTTAAACAGCAATACAAAAAAACAAAAAAAGAAAACCACTGGAGCTCAAAGAAAATGCATAACAATTTGCCAACACTCAACCAGCACCACTCAAAAAAGTCCACTCCAAAAATATGATTTCTGATCCTTTTCTCAGTTTTCACTTTTCCAATCTTGCTTCCATGAATTTGCCTTATAAGGTGAACTCTCTGAAGAACATGATATAAACAGAACACAAATTCTAATATTGCAGAAAAGGTCAACCTCACATCTTGATCTCAGCACTACCTAACAGGTGTAACTGTAATAGGTCAGATTTGTATCGTCTGCATAGAAAATCACCTCCACATTTGCTGTTAGTAGTTAGCAATGATTTAAGAGCCAGTAGTACTTCAGTTAGGTTAATTGAAGGCAGGTAGGTTTATGCCTTCAGTGTTTTGCATGTGCTGATATGTTATGGACCTCAGATTTAAGAGGGCTTAGATATAAGTTAATAGTTCATTTGTGTTTCTGTGGTTTGGGATGACTAAGCCCAGCTGAATGCTGGTCACATTTCCTGTTTCTTTGCGCAGGTCAGGGCCTACTGAACATCCTCAGCCTGAAGGCAGAGTTTGGACTGACAGGGATGCTGAACTCCCTGCTCTGTTCAAGGTGGTGGGATCTAGGAGGGCATCCGCCAGACCCTGTGGGAGTTGTCGGTGTACTCAAAGGGGCAGTCAATCTGGCCTTGTCCTTTTTTGCATGTAGGACACTGGACTGTTTCACTGTAATCCAATTTTTATCTAAGTACCGTAGCATTGACTATTTCCACCTTATTTTAGTGCTTCTGTAATAAATGTTTTTGTTTTAAAAATTTCCCTTGTTAACCGTTGGTTACCAGACTCTACTGCGACAGAGCATACCGTAAAAGTTTCATTAAAAGATTCATTGGCCCCCTGATGAATTACCATGAATTCCCATTTATACCCACTCTTTTCATCCAGCACCATTATCAGGCCAGACTTTTTGGTATTTTTCTAATATATTAGTTTATGATTCAAACCTGTAAAATCAAAAACAGGTTAGCGTCTATCCTCTGTGCAACAAAATGTGGAGTATGAATTTAATTTTGGATCTCGGACAAGCCCCCAAATATGTAATGGTCCCTAAATCCATGGCTCTGTAAACCCAATATATGAGATAACACACTGTTGCTGCAGTTCATAAAATTTTTATATCTTTTTTCAAAGATTAAACACAAAAAGGAACAAAGGCAAAAGAGCAAAAACAATGAAAAAAGAAGAAAGATCACGAAACAACCACAGAGCAGGCTGTTGGATTCAGATTTCTCCCCTAAACTAAAATAAATAAATAAATGATGAAAACGGGGGAAAAAAAGGTAAACATGGAGTGCTGGTAGCCCATAACTCGACTGATAATTAATAAATAACTGAGGAAAAAATACCAATGCCGATAGAGCAGTGGAAAAGAGAGCTCATGCTGCACCTTCCCTGGGTTTATATACATTCAGGGGAGCTTCTGCAGGCAATCAGCACTATGGAATGAACCAGGGAGGAGAGAGCAGGTTAATAACGATGATGGAAACAAGCAATAATCGTATGGTAGATGTGCCGACAGAACGAGGATATGCCAGTGACTACAAATAAGATTTTTTTCTCTTTTTGCGTGTATCATATTGCCTTTTAATGCGTTACTAAGCATGACTTATGCTCGCTGGCATGTCGGAGTTGTTCTGAGTTATATGCAAAGTGTTGTATATGTGTTTAATAAAACATGCTGCATTACATTACAGGCTGTCTGTAAACTCTGGATGCAAGAAAATAAATGAAAAGTTGGTAAAATGCACTTGAAACGCGGCTGAGTGTAGGAGTTGTCTGTGTGCAGTTTAAAGGAGTAATAGAGGTGAATGAGGCAAAGCTTGGCTGTAGCCACTAAACTGTGCTGATGTGAGTACTATATCATTACAGTATATGATTACAGCAAAGGCTTAGGGAGGTGTTTTGGCGAGCCCGGCTGCCAGTGTGACTTAGTGCTAGTGAAAAATTTTCTGCATGAATGATGTTTCTAAATCCTACCCAT
>VUQG01018186.1:48897-63608 GCA_015106755.1 Etia nguti
ATTGTTGTTTTTAAAAAAAAAAAAAAAAAAAAAAAAAAATTAACTTGGGGGTGAAAAAAAAAAAAAAGAAAAAAAAAAAGAAGTCTCGAGTGCATAGCTCTGACAGGGGTTACCCTTAGATCCACACTGAAATCCAGACATCTAAATTTGACTTCTTAGCTTGGGGTTTTTCTGGGAAGTTCATAAATTATCCTAGAAACTTTTCCCTCACATGCTCCCTACACACTTACCAAATGTAGCAGTGATATTGTTTCATTGTTGATTTTATTGGTTTCTCCTTGAACTGTGTGTTCCTCCTCAGCTCCCATGAGACACTTGGAGTCACAGGATCAGCTTGTTTTTGCTTTCCATTCAGAGATGGAGGAAAAAAAAGTGGTAAAAATAAAATAATAACACCAGAGATGGGGGAGGAAATGGAGAAGTGACAGGTGAAGGAAGAAGACAAGCACTTGGCACCGAGGCACGCAGCAGGACCGCCGGGGTCTGATTCGCCGCCGCTGCCTATGGAAATCAAAACATTCCACATGGCTGTGGAGATGAAGCGAAAGCCCAGGGGTGAAGCCTCCTGCTCTCTCTACCCTTCAGGTTTGTGAGATGCTACAAAGCCTTTCACACCCCCAGCACCCCGTACCCTCTGTCGTCAGCGTCCCGGGAGCTGACTGACACACACTGACGGCTGGAGTGTCTTTGATTCTGATGAAATTTTATTTTGTATCTCCCTCCTCCTCTCTTCTTCTGCTGGCTCCCATTGTTGAGTCTATGGGTGCATTCCCCCTTTTCACACTGTGCATTAGTGACGTCTCAAACATCCACTTATATGGCTGCAGTTAGAGGCATAGCTTCAAAAGTCAGCTTGCATAAATTCCTTTGGTTAGTTTTACTCAGCAGAAATTTGAGAATATTGAAATCAATCAGAAGCCTTTGTGCTTGTGCATAGTGTAAATCTTAAATATTGCCCAGTATAGCACCAACACATCAATGTTATGTTTGTTTTTTCACTGTCTGGGTTCAATCATTTATGAAAACCATAGACTGTATATTAAAAGATGGGCAAGTCCGCATGAGATTACTTCGTCTTAGTGTTGACCTTTTGATTGCCACCATGGAGCCAGAAGTGACCAAACTTAGAGAGGGTGGAGTTAACAGCAACAGCTAGTGTTTATTATTTTTTTTATTATGTTAGATTAGTGATGCTCAAAGAGCTTCACTTGCAGATAATAAGTCAGAACAAATACTGTACAATGTTAAGTCAACTTAAAATGGTTAAAAAAATGAAAATTCACCAATAAACTAAAAAATATAAAAAGATGAGATATACATATGCCCAATAAGAAAATAGTCGTAAAAGTAAATCAATACAATGCTGAATAAAAATGTAGGATAATAAAATGGAAATGATTTTTAATATCATTTAAAAAGTTTGTTTACTAAGTTAAATAAACCTTAATATTTATTTTATGCCAGAATACTTTTTATGAACTAATTCATGAAAAATTTGTAAACCTTCAATGATGACTGTTGTGCATGGTTCCTGTAAAGTTGAAACAGATTTTGCAAACCCAAAAAATGTAAATTAATAATCTCTGCTGTGCATCACTAACCATTATTTACATAGTTATTATAAAATTAGGGCTGCTGTTAATAAATATTTTAAATGAATAAGCAGGCAGGTGTACTGATGCCCTGATTATTTCATGTCCTTGTTGTTTTTCTTTTTTCACCTTTACAACAAAGACAGCTGCCTGTCACATCACAGAAGGGTTAGTTAGTCCGTTTTTTTATTGGTTACACTCCTGATGCTACCACGGGTCATATCAAAGAGGAGAATTAAACCTCCTACCGTATACGGAGGTTTAGGTTGGAAGACTTCCTGACTTAAAGTGGGGCCCTTATTCATGACTCCATGTTGACCCAAGGATGACCCACAGCCCATTAGTGAGTTATGGTTGAATAGTTTCTATTAAAGCATAAGAGCAAAAGCTAGCATAGTAATGCTGCTCTGACACTGTAAGAGAGCTGCTCTCAAACCAACAGGGAAATTAGGAAAAGTGCTCAACTAATCCAGGACCGCAGTCCAGTTTTTTCTCTCTGTGAGCTTTGCCTCCCACAATGCATCTCAGCCAGAGCAGGGCCAGATTGCTGAGAGGAGCCTCGATGGTCCCGCTTAAACCCATAACCTAGTTGAAGGATAAAAGTTAATGACCTTAGCATCTCATTTTCTGGGGGACCTGTCTTTGGCTTGTCTCCTTTTGAAGATCACCCTGCTGCTCAATAGCACAGAACAGACGAGGAGAGCCGCTCTGCCGTGGAATGTATAATGACATCTCGTGTTATAGCCCAGAATGGTTATAGGCCATAAAACTGCGAGAGCCCATCGTGGAGATCCATGGTCAAAAAGGAGATGAGCGTGTGGTCAAGAGTAGGATGAGCATCTATTTGGCTGTCTGTCTTTCCCTTTTCCTCTCCATTTTATATGCATTAAACCAGCATCTCGTGTCTATAAAATGCATCTGCGGAGCAGATGGAGAAGAATTCCCTCTAATAATAATCATCCAAAATCTTATTTCCTTTTGTCAGAAACATATTTGCAGTCCAAATATGCCTCAGTTTGCTATCTAAGCCTCTCATGTCGGGTTCAGCTCTGTTCATGAATCGCTTATGTCTACAACACAGCATGAATCCTAATGTACATCGTTTAAATCACACTGAAGTTGGATCAAAATCTGTTAATACGTGCGAAAAGCCTTCAACTGATTTAGACTGAATATTAGGCCTGTAGAAAATAATCAATATAACTGGCAAACAAAAAGAACACTAACATTTTTCCCACAAAATCCCTTCTGCTTTTCTCCAAAAAAAAGCAGAAAGAGGTTGCTACTCAACAAAAGTATTGTTTTAAACACATTATTCGTTACTTTTCTTTAAAGTAATGCAGTATGTTGCTTAATTACTCGCCAGAGAAAGTAATTTGTTACATTACACGTTGGATTACTTTTGCATTATTGCATAAAATGACCTGAAATGATTTCATGAGATAAAGTCCCACACACCACCAGAAATCTAATGATCTCTCCCCTATGATCTCTTTTGGGTTTTTGCAATATGAACACAAAACCAACAGCACAACGCGAAGATGAAACCAGGACAAAGAGACTTTAAAGGGATCGCCACAGAGCTTCTACTTTAGAAGCATGAACAGGTGGAAACAGAGGCTGGGACAGGATACACTCAGTTTAAACATCACTCTGGGTTCTTATAGCTCTGGGCTAGCATGGTTTCACTGCACCGTTTCCCCCTCCAAAGGGTGGAGGAGATGTTTTCTGTAGAGAAACAGTTATGTGTGAAGGAATGCAGAGTGAGCAGCGGACATCTTCAAGATGGCGCGGGCTCTTGAACTAAAAACAAAGCAAGCAGCTGCTCGGTGGACAGTTTGCAAAATGTGCGCATGACAAAGACTGTTGAGCAGATAGTCCAGCTCATTCATGCACACTTGCAAAAACGTCTCGTACTTTCCATTGCAAGTTCTCTCAGTCCTGCTACCTATCAAAACCACATTCACTTCCTCTTACAAAGCTGAAATGGTTTGGACATGTTTGGAGGAGGGAAAGTAGATGCACTGGATAAAGGAGGCTGAATTTGAAGCTACCAGGATTAAGAAAAGTTTAAGACCACAGAGAAGATTCATGGATGTAGTGAAGGAGGCTGCTAGATGGAAGCAGCTGATCTGCTGTGGTGACCCCTAAAGGGAGCAGCCAAAGAGCAAGAACTCTTTGAGATCCAAGTCATCATTGGTGAAAACCCCTCCCCTTAAAAACATTTATAAAAAAATAGGACTTCAGCAGAACACCATTAAGGATTTAATGCAATACTTGGTAATTCTAACCCTCTATTTTGGAGGGTTTTTTTTTTTTTTACCTCAGAGGGTTAAACTGTTTAACCCTCCTGTGTGACATTCCTGTGTCCCAGCAATCAGTGTTGGATTTTAGCCACATGCTAAACAGGGGAAATATTCAGAAACCAAAGATGTTACCTTTCAAATGAAGACTCATCCATCTTGACAGTTTTTCTATTAAAAGCGTTTCAATTTGCCAAGAGGTAAAAAAATAAATAAATCATAAAACAGAGTGGACATTAACCTGACTCTAACCTTAGCATCCACTAGATCACCGGCAACCCATCTAAGAGGTTAACTCTCACTGCTCTCACAGCTAATGTGGCCCGGCCGCAGAGTATTATCTCAAAGCATCGAGGGTTGTAAATCAAGTGCTCCAAGGAGGCTGAAATTAAATCAGCATTTCCTCCCATCAGCACGAAAACTGAAACCCAACACTGGGATGCTGGGAAACACATGCATACACAATGTCTGCTGTGAGCTCACACATCCAGAGCTGTTAGCTGTAGCTACCTTAACCCTGACTGTCGAGCTGGGTGCAAGCCAACGCTTTTAGTCATAGACCCAAATTTTCACCTCGCTCCCTCTTTTTTCTGTTCTGAGATATAGCCTTGGCCAAGCTCCCAAACTTAAATGGCTGATTTGCTGTGGGTTAACTGGAGAATGGGAGGGTGAAGTCATATATATTCTGTGTGGGGAGGGTTAGCTGAGTGGTAGATCAATTTGGGAGAATAAAGAAAGAGCCAGATGGCTGTTGGATCTCAGTCCAATGCAGATGGGGTGAAACAGCAGTAGATGACGAGCCAGGTATTTACTCCCCCTAAAGTCTGGATATGAATTGTGTATGACTTTCTTTTAGCTTGACGTGATAAAAACACTAGAAAATTATTTCTCGCCACAATGAAAGCAAAACGTGCCTTCATGCTGGAGCTGGAAATCAATACGCATTTCTCAGCATGGCTGAGATCTTGACATGCTGTGACAGTAACAAGGCAAATGAAGAGTGTGTTATCTGTTAGATAGAAACTTGATGCATGATGTAAGAACAACTGTCCGGGCCCATTACACTAATCACACATCAGCGCTCGTTGGAAAAGGTGAAATCTGAGCTTCACTTCTGTTCAATTAAACTGGAGCAGCTCGTAAACCAAAGCAATGAAACGGCAGATCGATATTAACCCGGGCCGCGACCGTCTCCGAGCCCGGGCTCGCGGGCTGTTGGGCCTTTAAATCACAGCGTGCATCTGTTTGGGAAAGACGGAAGGAAAATAGTGCAGCCACAGCCCTGTGTCAGCCCTGTGGCATGATCCAGAGTAGCCGGGTTTCACCCATAAACCTTTTCAGACAGCGAGAGAGCGGGGCTGATAAAGAGCTACAGCTCTGGGGATGAAGGACAGGCCGACCGTCGGCTACACACACGCGGAGTCATAGCCACATCAACATTAACCCCCAGCACCATTACCGCTGTGAAGTGCCATTAAGAGCCAGACGCAAGGCCACGGGGAGCAGATATTACAAAACTGTCTCCTCCTCTCAGTCTGTAGCTCGTCTCATGATTCTCCAGCTGACAGGAGAGGAGCAACTCGAATGATGGAGAAGGGCGCCGACGGTGGGGCACGTTTATGGGGTTGGCTTTTAGTGACGGGTTATTTATAGGACACTTTAATCGCCTCATAATTAAGATTTTGTAGCTTAAATGAATCACTTTGAAATGATTGGTTTCACTCAGATCCCAGAGGTCAGTGACACCAACTCTGACCATCACCGTGGAAGTAGGCATTTACCATTTACCATACAAGAAACAGGTCTCTATCCACTAAAACCATGCATATCTCCTCATCTTCCCCTAACCTTCATCTAAATGCATCTGTCTCATCATTTAGATTTTTGGTAATTGTGAGATAGTGGTAAAAGATCCCTTAAAGTAACATTTAAAAGTGATGGATAAGCCTCATTTTCCAGTGTGCTTTTCCAAAAGAACTAGAGCTAGAATTTTGAGTGCCTAAACTTGGCTGACATGTAAAAGTCTTATTCTCTTTTTGTCTCCAGGCTGTTAGACTTTTGACCTACTCCTTAAAAGAGGACTTTAATGTCCAGTATTGCTAAAGTCTGAAGATCAAGGCCTGGACATCAAAGAACAAAGTGTCCATTTGTGTTTATTTTTACAATGCTAGCAGAATCTGAGAGAAAAGCAGTGTGTGAGGCCTTGGTTTGACAATAAGTAGATCTGTGTTTGATTTTCTTTCCCTAAACAAAGGTTTGAACCTTTTCCATGGCTCAAAGGTGCATAGAAGCAGCCCTCTTATCCACTGCACCGGAGGGGATATACGAGTATACCCATGTTTGCTATCTCTCATCAAGGACAAATGTCCTTTCCAATATACTGGTTCCTTAACGAATACAGTTTGTAGAGGTGAGCTTAACTGCATCTAGCTGATACCTCTGAATGTCGAAAACAACCTCAGGCTTCTTCCCCACCACACAGGTGACACTTTTAGCGACATGATATTAAAGTTCCATACCCAGTAAAATTGATATATTTACAAAAAAACTGACACCTGTGTTTCCTCTTGCAATAAACTGAAACATTAAAGCTTTGCTAGCTGAAGAAAACCTCTAAGATGAATCCTAGTTACAGGATGGACATCAGAGCTCTTATCTGCAGTATGTTAGGATTGTCTTTTCCATCCACTCCACCTGATTGGCCTGTAAGTCTTTGTTGTAATATTGTTCATATTTCAGGTTTTCAAGTGGCTAATTTGACATTTTCTCATGCATCACATTTTCAGCCATTCAGGTGGCAGGTCATCAGTTCCCCAGTCAGACTCTGACTTTCTGATTCTCCTGCAGACCCTAAAGGTTAAGCTCATGCTTTCTACATCTAGCTTTACCCGTAGGATTCCCACAGTTCTGTAAATGAATCTTTAAAACCTTTTTCCTGTCTCATGTCCTCCAATGTCAGTGTCTTAAATAGTGATTGTGGACACAACACACACTTTTCGTCTTTGGATTATCTTTCTATTTTTGGATTATTTGGAATTTAATGGATGGGTTAGAAAACATCCTCCATTCCTTTGAAGCCCTGAGTCTCAGTAAACAAAAAACATCCTCCAGAAAAGTTATAGAGCTGCTACTTTATATTGTCTTGTAGTATCTATCAAGCTCTATCTCCACGACAGAGTAAAACTCGCCTGGGCCGGCCTAAAATACCTATAAGATAAAACTGAAAGATGTGTTTGTTTATTCCAAACAACGGCTCTCCTGGGAAATTATTCTTGTTGGCAAGATGTGGTATAAGTAATCACAGATCAAGAGTTGCACTGAGTACATAAATATTAAATCAGCTGTTTATTTCTTCCATGGGAACCAGGTGGCTGTGGTGTAGATTAATAAACAGGATCCAAACAGTATCTTCATGCCATTATTCAGTACCAGCAGGCTGCACATGTATAGTGTTATAGTGTGCTTAGGTTTCAGGCAGATTTGGTGTACAAACATCTCCCCCGAGTAAACATTAGTTCCAGTATTCTCTACAGAGAGCTCAGATCAAAGTAAGTAAGTACTAAGAGCAGTGCTCAAACTGACAGATGTTTTTCTTGATTCCTGATAAGACAGAGCAGCTCTTTGCACCTAATCATACCCAGAGTTGGCTTAAATACACAAAAAACCTCTATACAAGCAAGTAAATAATTATCCTGCATTCAATGTTAGCGATGTGGATTTATTTTATGCAATTGTAGTACCTACACTTCTGTTACCAGAGCCACTGATAACCTTAGAAAATAACTGTTTGACTTTTCCTTGCTGCTGTTTGCTCATCTGAACTGGTTTACTTTCTACCAAAAGGACAGTCATTCCTATTTATATAGTACATTTAGCACAAGCGATACACCTCAAGCAAATCAATTTATCTAAATGTAACCAATTTGATGATTTGCTGGGATAGTTAATACTGTGAACCAACTATTTTCAAATGTGTTTTTGAAACAATAACCGCTTATCACACCTGTGATCACCACTGAAGCTTCTGATCACACTGTGTCCTTTGTATTGTCCTGAATTCATTTTGATCTTCTGGTGATTTGCTTGTTGAGTTTGATTGTCCAGTAAAGGTTTTACTTTTGGCACGTTTGCTGCTACACCAGCTCAATTCTTTGCATATCAGATGAGTTTAAAAATGAGTTCTCTTAGTTCTGCTATTTATTTTAATACATATATAGTTTAATATATATTTATTTTAATGTCATAATTAAAATGGCATTTTTAAACAACACTAGAAATCTGAAAAATAATACTGTACACCTGGATTACCTACAGGGCCCACCAGGGTGCCCTGGCACATGCTTTGGCAATTACTGTTGTACATAAAATTGGATCAAAACTTAAAAAAGTTTAAATATTTAATCTTGTTAATGAGGAAGTTTTGGATACAAGTTTCTATATCAAAGCTGCTGGCTTTCATATAGAAACAGTAACAGGTTACACAAATTTGTAGCATGCAAACATTTACATATCAGGTATGACAGGTATCCCATTGTACATTTGCAAGGAGAGATGAAATATGTCGCATATTCTAATGTTTATCCATGTCAGTCTTGAGTTTGCTCGATCTGTCATGAATTGAAATGCAGTCTGGTATTAGTCAGAGTTGTTAAACAAGAGACACAATTGTAATCATAATTAAAAGTTTTGATCAGCAGTTTAAGTAAAGAATCAAAAGCAACTTTGTTACATTTTAGATTTAGAATATGAAGCCAAAGGAGTAATGCCATGTGGAAATGCCTCACAACAATTCATTGGTGAGGAAATTCTATCATAGTCGAATTTTTAAATCAGCTAAACATCATTTGAAAGAAGTGACAGAGGAGTCGGCAAAAGGTTTCAGTGATAAGTATATGGGAGTGTGGCGGGGCGTGGTCTGTGGGGGGGGGTTGGCGTACCTGAGTGGAATCAGCGCATCACTCCTCCGCCGCACATAAATGAACTAGGGCCTGTTGTTGTGTTGTTGTTGGTGTGTCGGGCTGTGAGCTGCAGCCGACTGTGTATTACAGCAACCGTATGTAAATAAAGATGTCACGGAATGATGAATCGTGGTCGTGTCGTGCCTCCTACCTGCCACAAGGAGTGTCATCGGCATATGACTGAACGAGACACAAGAGATTTTATTTTTCAATTTGTTTCTTAACTAAAGTTTGTTCAGGTGCTCCACAAGGCTTCAGTTTGGGGACCGCTCTCTTTTTAATCTATACATTTTCCTCTTGGCTGCATCACAAGTAAACATGATATAGCTTATGATTTATATGCTGATGACAACTAAACATGTGTTCTCCCATTATTTTAATCCTATACACAAGCAAACACTGTAGACTATCAATGAGTGAATGTCACATGTCTGCCAAATATGGAAATGGCAGAGTCATAAATTTATGATGGTGATTAGTAGTCATCACCATCAATTCATTATGAAGTCATTCTTAAACCTCAGCTCTGACTGCTAAGCTATAATAACAATGAACTCAATAAAATATGTTTATTTAAACGATTAATGAACTGAATCAAACCATTTATAAACAACAGCTGACACTCTTTTTATCCATTTCTATTAGGACCAAAATCTTTTTATTATGCTGGTAATGTGGCTTTTCAATATCATTAGGTGTCATTCATATACCATGGATGAAACCATCATCAGTACTCATATGTATGCCTCAGTGCTGATCAGTTTTTTGTACTCATCACCATCAGGCAGCATATTTTTACTGCAGAGCACAACACTTCATTTACATCTGAGGAATGTTAACTTTTGAGACCCAAAACTGTAAATGTTGATGATAAAGTTAAAAAAATGACAGTTTTATTATCAAAACACAGTGCAGAGTCAGCATCCCCTCAACTAATTGTATATGTCACTCAAAACAGATGTCTGTGCTCTCTAATGGGGGGATATTAGTCCAAAAACAAACAAAACAAAAAAACCCCAACAGAAACCAGCAAACATTGAAATTTGGCTGATTTCATGCAAAACAGAACTTCAAACCATAATGCTGAAACAAAAACACAGAAACTTGTTTGGATTCTGCAACAAGCCTTTCAAAGCTGGAAGCTTTTTTCATTGACATGTTGCCAATACATTTTTTTTATTTTTTAATCTCACTGCAATAAACTGAGACCAGATTCTTTAGAGACAGCAACTGAAGAAAAACTGCCATGCGATTCAAACATAAGTGCCTCTCTCAGGTAAATATGAGCTACCACCATCAGGACTGAACTATAGGTTTGACCTTTGGGACTCCTCATGCACACAGAACGTATATGCCTTTCAGTATAACTACACTGAACTGATCCAGGAGATATGAGGTGTGTGTTACTTGTATGAAAGTCATTGTTAATGTTGTTATGCCACCTTCTTGTTAATGTATGTAGTTGTACTTGTCTGATCATTGCCACAAAGTCAAAGAGAATTTCTGACAGGATAATAAATAAATGGTGCAGACTCTCAGGATAGATGAATGAGGCTTGTTTGTTTATGCAAACCCCGAGTAGCCGAGCCTGTTAATCAGACACTCTGATTGGATATGACAGCATCGACTGAAGATAATAGGAGTGTCTGATTTACTAACACTTCTCTACGCATCTCCTAAAGACAGTGAATAAGAACTGATCAGTAATGTGCTAATGCAAAAGTAGATCCAAATCTGTTTCCATATTTATAAGTATGTAGTTGACATGGACAATCAGGGACTTGCTGGAAAATCCTGTTTGTTTTGTTTAACTGTGGAATGAGCATGTGCAACAGGCAGCATGGAAGCTGGGATTGTATACAAGTTTCAGAGGATTAACTTGGACTAGATGGTCACTCACATGACCACCAGAAGTCACCCATGTAAACATCAGCCTGGTGAGGTCGATTTTTATACTGTAATATAATGTTGTATAATGAGCTTGTCATGGAAAACTGAACCGTGTGTCATAACCACACGAGTTTCCACTGCGGCTCAGGGTTTACAATGAAGAAATGGTGCATTATCACATTTGGGAGGACAAACTCAGTGTGAAACAGATTGACTTTGACAACTGAAACTTATTTGTTATTATACTGCACCTAGAAGCTGGAAACACAGACAAACCGCAGTTGTCCATGGTGTGTTACGACTGCTTAGAATTCCTTTCATGGACTGTGTGAATGTGCAGCAGTCCAGCAATGATTATATGTTTTTTTTGTTTTAAGGTACACACAAGCGCAGAGCTGTGTTCTCGCCACTGGCAAATTGTGGCTTGATCTTTGTTTTACAAACACATTTGTCTGTGTGAGGCCACACACACACACACACACACACACACGGAAGATTGCTATGTGTGCAACAGCAAAACAAGACATTAGCCGGTTTGTGATGAGAAACAAGTTTGTGTTTTTGTGCAGTTATTTGAGAACCGAGTTAAAACAGTTTCTGTAATCCAGACTTATGAAAATATGCAGACAAGTAATTACATTCCACTCCACCATTTATACAAATATGCACTTTATGTCTGTCACAAAAAAGAACAAATGAAGACCAGAAAATTATTCAAAACAAGATGTGAAAAAAAAACAATCATCGTCACTGAGGAGGCTCATTCCAGAGAAAATCGCTCAAATGCGAGAAAAGCTCCCCCCGACCCCCTCGGCTCAACCAGCTGATTTCTTAAAAATCTAAAATAACTTTTAGAGTTAATAAAGCCATGCAAAATTTTACCTTGATGGGAAGAATATTTTGTGAATTACAGGCCCTCACAGTACACGAGGGTGAAATTTTGCACACGTTTAATCCATCACGACCTAAAGTACAGGCGATATCCACGGGAAATTTTCAGGCTGAAAACACGTTTGAGCTCCGTTAAAAACTGCAATCAAATCAATTTTACACCCACCAGTCACGATTTAAGGACAAAATCTGTTTTTTTCCTCTGTACAATTTTGTCGGTAACCAACCATTTAATGCCTGTGATGCAGAGGAGAGAAACAAGCATTGGTCAAAAGCACTGAATGTTTGATCTATTTTCTGATAATTCACTGGAGAAAACCTAAAAAAGTGAACTTTTATGAGTCATAGCACCATGTGGGATACAGTAAAGCACTCAATTTTACCTAAATTGTAATACCAGGCTCATTGTCTAGTGAGGATGCATGTTTTTGTTCCTCTGCATCACAGACATTAAACTGGTGCAATTTTGCTTTTGAACTTATGGCATATTATAATCTTACTGAACAAAAAAGAGATTCTGTCTTTAGATTGAGACGTGTGGAGTGGGTGTAAAACCGATTTGGTTGCAATTTTTGAACAGAGCTAAAATGTGTTTTTCAGCTCCTGCACTTACGATGTTCTGACAGCTTAAAAATACTTTAAATTCACCCCTTGACAATTTCAGGTTCTAAAATTCTAAAAAATATTCATAGATGTGAGTAAAATTTTGCATGGCGTCATTAAATACATTCAAGGGGTTGGGCCTACCCCACCTGTCACAGGGCGAGAGGCGGGGTACATCTTGGAAAGGTCACCATGTTACGACCCAGCTCTGCTAACGGACAGGGGAGATAACATAAACGAGATTCTCACGAGGGAGATCGGTGTCGAAAAATTTTTATTACAAAAAAAAAACTCAGAACTGAAAAATAATAGCGGCATTTACCACAAACAACCAACCAATACAAAAACAACTTGCTCGCTTAAGGCTTCAACCTGTAGAAATCAAAATTAGCCTCACGGGCCGTAGCACAACTAATATTACTTGAGAGAATCTCACAGTTTAGACAAGGTTTTGCAAACAAGGCTCACAGACAGAAGCATACAGGGCAGACTGCACATTCACTACAAAGCAGCAGCCCCTGAATGAATGTTCTTCAGCCTTTTAAAGACACAGGTGGATCCAATTAGTCGCTGATTGGTCTGGCATCCCTCAGCTGGTCCAATAGACTTTCCCTGGAGGTAAGCACGGGTTCCAGCCAATTGTCTGTGTCGATTGCCACACTCAAATCTGCTTGAAGGAAGGCTGGCTCACTTCTTTCAAGGCCAGGGGCCGTAACACACCAATCACATGGCTATCACAGAGAGATAGACATGCTCGCATTCACACCTACAGCCAATTTAGAATCAACAGTTAACCTAACATGCATGTCCTTGAACTGTGGAAGGAAGCTGGAGTACTTGCGGAGAGGCCACATGGGCACAGCCTGGATTTGAACCCAGGACCTTCTTGCTGTGAGGTGACAGTGCTAACCACTGCGATAAAAGCACTGTGCCAAAAAATATCAGCTGATTTGCAGAGGATTGTTAAGGATAACACTGCCTCCGCCCGCTCGACTACTTTTTTACTTGGTCTCAAAACGCATTTATCAATCAGCCAGCACAAAGAAGATCTGTCAGCAGACTCTAGTGTACCCTTCCATCATACGAGTAACCACACAAACAACTATTTTTCGTGTTTTTCTGAGCGCACCTCTCCGGGGAGACAGTGAATGCACCGCCACATTCCTTCATGCTTTCCTCTCTCTCATTAAACAAATGATTCCTTTATTCGTGTTGGAGCGTTTAAGCTGCTTTTACTGCTCCGTACGCCGTTCGCGTCAATAAACCTGCATTGTAATTCACGCGTGTGTGTTTTTACACGTGTCTCACAGCGTCTTAGCTCAAAGATTTGCTCTTATTGACGGCACAGAGAAGTTGGGTCTCCTTTCATTCTGAGCACGCCGTCAACATCAAACAAAGCAGTAATTATGCAATAAACTATTAAAGGCTGCGCGTCTTCAGACTGGTGTTATCAGGTGTGGGCTGGTTTTGCCTAAAGCTTTGTTTGGTTTGTTGTCTTTGATTGGGGTGCTGCTCTCCTCAAACCAGTCAGGAGGAATGCTGGGCTGAGTGTGTGGCATCAGACCGAGACTGCTGGGAGCCCTGAGCTGGCACGGCGCTCTTGTAATTGGCATGTAAACATATTTGATTTGGTTTTCAAGCCTAGAACTGCAAACAGTGATATGCGTGCACAGGTTCGTGCAAACAGAGACACAGCTCATCAGGACTTGGACATGAAGCTTTCATTTGGGGGCGTTTATATTCACATTGTGTTAACATTTTTTTATCCAATAATTTTCATAATAAGGGGCTGCAAAATTAACCTCAACTAACAGATGGTGACAAATGAACCCTCAGGGATGGGGGATACTGACCCTCTAACTCTAGTCTATCAGAATGGGTCATTTTTCTTTTAATTGTTCTCCCAAGTTTTGGCAATCAGGGATAAAAAAAAATATATATAACTTAAGTGGTTTCTTTTCATCACCAATGATGACTTAAAGCTGACAGGTTTTGAAAGAAAAACCTACCATAAACCTGGCTAGGCTCTCAGTCATTCAGGTCACGATTGTCTAAAGGCGATTGGACTTCAAAAACTGAAGAAGAAATGAAGATGAGCAGAAAGTCCCATGTATTTGACTGCCGAACCACACCATCCTGTGAGTCATTAAGCGTGGAAGGTGGTGAAATCTTCTGGGAGAGATCTCAGGATGGCTGATAGTGGGTGTCGTAGGTCACCACCTCTGTTCAGCATCAGTTGTTTCAGTTGGATGTAGATGGGCATCTTTACTGTTGACACCAGCTAAATTTGTGAGCCATCTGTCACTCTTTTATGTTATCATATCGTGATCGGAAGGTCAGGGGTTCGATTCCCCTGAACAAGCTACCGTCCCTACACGCTGTTCCCCGGGCGCCCAATGGCAGCCCACTGCTTCACTGAGTGAATGGGTTAAATGCAGAGAGGAATTTCCCCACGGGGATCAATAAAGTATACA
>VUQG01018188.1:9093-28817 GCA_015106755.1 Etia nguti
CAAATGGCTAATGGGATTTAATTTAAAAAAAAAAAAAAAAAAAAAAGAGCTTTATTTGCTATATATAATTAACTTACAAAAAGGTAACAAAAACAGTGTTGTAAATATCAGATAACTTGGAAGTAGGTGAATATATCAGTGTTACGTGTTGTGACAATGCAGGGTTCAAATTAATAATTGAATACGTTTGTACTTCCATAGCAAAGGGGTTCCCTGAAGGCAGCAGTTTCCCCCAGATAGACGCGGCTCTCCATCACAACACACAAAGTGCAAGGGAGCATCTCATGATAATTTGAACCAGAACCCAAGGCGCTGACACATCCTGCACATCCCATCCAGCTGAGCACCCCAAAGGATTTTGTCCATCCCCACAGTCTTCCACTTGGGTGTTAGTGGCAATCCACGCTTCTACTGCAACACCCTGAGGTGTCTTTGGGAGGACACTCACATGATATGATGTGAATGATCTGAACTGTGTTCTGGGCCATCTCTTTCAGACAGTTTTTTTTTTTTTGCCTCCATTGTCTTTTTTGTGTTTTTTTGCTTTGTTTTCTGTCTTCTGGAAAAATGAAA
Source organism: Etia nguti (assembly GCA_015106755.1). Lineage (NCBI taxonomy): Eukaryota > Metazoa > Chordata > Actinopteri > Cichliformes > Cichlidae > Etia > Etia nguti. The sequence goes on from VUQG01018188.1 coordinate 9,667, forward strand.
AAGTGAATCAAGCTGAAGGGTCAGTTTTGATGCAACATCTAAAAATGGTCCAGAAGTGCTTAAGAAGATGACCTTGAAGGGGAGATCAGTCACATTTTAATCATGTAGGTTTTTTTTTATTTGTTTTTGTTTTTTGTTGTTTTTATGTTATGGACCTGTCCTCAAAACTCACAGCTAGTATTTACAACTGATAAATGAAGGCCTTGATGGCACCACGCTGACTCATAGCTCCCCTTTTTAACTGCATAATCTGTATTCCAAGTGTTTGGCTATTTCCACTTGGATACTCTTTTGTCAAGTGGCCTTTTATGGTGATAGAAAACTCTTCACCATTTCTTGCAGATGACCTAAAAGTCTGAAATTGAACAAAAAAGCTGAGATAGGGCAAGTGGAAGAAAAGGAAGTAAAATAAAGAGAGCTGTTGTTCCTGTGCTCTGATTGCTTTGACACAGATGTGGCAAACCTCGTATTCTCCCCTTGTGGGAAAAGTTGCTGCTGTCAGTACCAATGGCAGTGTTAAGTAGAGGCAATGTGTGTGAGCACGTTGGTATTCAGATGCAGTCATGAGCCTGGCTGCAGCCCAGATTCAACCCGTTTTATCTTTCTGTCTCGGTCTGTTGATACGGTCAGCACTTGGCTGAATACTAATTACGCTCAAATCTGCTCCCTGCTCGCCTCCGTGCAGATCCAGAAGCTTCTGATTGCTCTGTGTGTGTTTTATGCACAGAGCACCATTTTGGTCCTTCTGAACAATGCTCATCTTTAGGTAGAAGTTAGCTCATTAGTGTGTGTAAATTACACAGAGCTGTCAGTGTTTCACTCATGCCAGGATTTTTTCACAATTTTTTTTTAAAAATTTATTTTATTTTATTTTATTTTTTTACAACAATTAAAAAATGTTCTATTTTCTACTCTGATCTGTATGAAGTCACAGAGAGAGGCCATCATTTGCCCATTTCAGGCACACAGCTATGGCTCTGGGCACAGAAGACCCACTTACTTCCCATTTATGAGGGGCAGCCAATCAGACAAAAGCTGCTTACAGTTACAGATGCTGCATATAGTGTTCACAGCTCCCTGCCTGTCGGGGGATGCTGTTCATTTTCTTCTGCATTTTTTTAATATTGAAGTTCTTGGTGGCAGACGGCCATTGTTGTGAGACTGGAGTTGGGACCTAACAAGACCGGCTTGCTTATTCCAATCAGACCTTGTTCTGTGTTGTTGTTGTGTGAACAGATGTTTACTGTCTAGAAGAGCTAGATTACTAATTTTGTACAAATCATAAATTTCTTCTTTAAAAAAGCAGTTCTGGTAGTTATAAAGGTTTAGCCTTTTTGGTTAATACCTTTCTTTTCTCCTGTTTAAGTGCTGGTGTCACACCTCAAAAGATGAATAATAATCGAACTGGTCCTTCTTGCAGGAATCACATTTGTGATGCTCTACGTTTCCCCTCCGCCACGTCGTAATACAGATGGTGGTTGACCCAAGGTGTTGCACTGATATTGAGTCATTTTAAAATTACTGCTGATCATTTCAAACTGTATTTGTAATGTAACACTACTTCCAAGAATAAAAGCGGAATAGGTCACCGTCAGACAGACTTGGCAGATTCTCAGAAAAGTGTGCTTGCCTTCAGCTGGGCCCTCTTGATTCTGACTAGTTCCTATTGCTTTGTCTGTATACAACACACCCCTTCTGCAGCTGCTTGGTTATTGCTGAAAAAAATGACTGATAAAAGAAAAAAGGCAGGTAATATGGTGGTGATTGTTCTTGTAGTATTTGTGGTACACAGTAATATGGATACATGATGGTTTCTGTTCAGAAGGTTCTGAGCTTTTATAAAAGTGACTGGATGTTCTAAATTCAGTGTTTCTATTGAAACAGGGCTAATTCAGTGATTTCCGCTATCTAGACTTTGAATTTCTTTCATTGCAGACGCTCACATCATTTTTTTATTACTTTTATTTTAAGCTTTAAACACCTTTTATTTTTCACATTGCGTCTTTATTGTGATGATGTTTCCTTTGGAAAAACAAAAAAAATCTAACTGGACACACTGAAAGCTCAAAGCCCCCCTCGGTGTCTGAGACGCATCTCAGTGAACATGAGAAGAAAGGGAAAACTGCTCTGCATCCAAATGTTCCTACAGGAAGAGGGTGGGGAGGTGGAATGACTTGAACCTGGAGTGTAGCAGATGTATGGAAGCACTAAATACCGAGTGTTTGCATGTTTGGATCGGATATGAAACGTGAGCGCGTTACAGATTCCACAAAGCCTTTTGGTGCTAGTTTTGTTTTTTCGTCCTGGTGCTGCTGCCTTTTCTCTTTGTCTCTCAGACTTGGCGCTTCAGTCCAGCTCTGAGTATTTATCTCCCTTTCTTAGCAAATAACAAGTGTCTGCCAGAAATGGCTTTACAGGACATGAAGCCACCAGAGAGCTACAGAAGCCAGATAAACTGCAGATATTTTGCCAGATTATTGGGTTACCATGGCAACCAGGAGAATCTTCCCCGTTTTCACTCGGAACCGTTTTCAGCAGCTCTTTGCACAGGTTACCTTGTATTTTGGTAGGTCAGGTGCTTTGACTGGAACAATGATCTTGTGAGCTGAATGTCTAACAGTTGCCGTCTGTGTATCTGTGTGTATTGCCCTCTACAGGTCCTACATTGCCCAGACAGAGCCCCCAGGTTCAGAATGGCCCCACACCAGAAGAGATGGACCTGCAGAGGAGGTAAGGACTACTTTTCATGCTTAAATCCAGCATTGGACCCTGCATTACGACAAAGTAATGCATTGCATATCATGTATTAAAATAAGTAATAAATGATATTAATTGCTACCTGGCGAGTACTTCTTCAGACTACTTGTTACATTACTTTTGTGTTACATTGTAGCATGGCATTGAATATAATGGCACATAATTACCAGAACGAAATAAACTTAAAGCTTATAGTCCCATATGCTGACAAAAGCCCCTGTCCTAAAGAGGATGCACACAGGATCTTTGTTAACAAAGTTGTAAACAAAGTCCTGTTCCTGCTGTAGGAACTGGACAGGTAGAAATCGATGCTACAACACTGACCACTGCTTTTGTTACCTGTTGAAGATCAGGCTTTGGCTGCTTAGCATGTTAGCATGCTGTTTGTGCAGATGCTTGTAAAGAGAATTAATGTTGTGTTAGCAGCAAATTATCCAGTCTCCCTCCTCTGCACATGTCCAAACTATCTCACCTAGCTTCTCTAACAGTAGCTCCAAGTTTCTGAACCCGATCTGTCCCTCTGACATGCTCATTTCTAATTGTGTCCATCCTGTTCACATTTAGTGAAAATTCTAACATCTTCACTTTGCCACTTTTAATTTTGCCTTCTTTTTCTTTCTTTCCTTCTCACTACCATCTGTCACAGATCACCTCTGACACTCATGTCCACTCTGCCTGCACTCTCTTCTTCTCCTCATACTGATCAAACCGTTATGTCGTTACTTTGTTACAGTCTTTCTTGAATAATCTGTATGATGGATAGTGAAGGACATACCATGCATTTTTATGCACACAGTGGGGATTATTTTGTAAGTTATGGCCCCGGTTAATGCCTAGAATGATGATAAAGCAAGGTGGGAATTAGAACAGACCTTCTTGTGATTGAGTCACTTCTGTTTGAGCGTGCAATGTGATGGCAAATCCAAAAAATAAAATAAAATAAAATTAAAATTACTGATTAGTGGGTGAGATCCATCTTTTAGATAGTCTGTGAGAACAGTTTAAAACCGGTGGGCCAAATTAACAGTAGCTATGCTCAGAGATTGGGCTGTATTATTGTTTTAAAATGAGTAACGGCAGAGAAAACAAACAGTTGTTATCTATATGTACTCAGTGACTCTGCAAGTGTACACCAGCAAAGCTCAGCTGTAACATAAGGCCTCCAAATGCTGTGGATATACAGTCTTATGCGCACATACACTCAAACAAAACCTTGTTTTTCTTCTCCATACAAGGCCGGTCGTTCTTCAGGTAATATAGAAACCATGGAACAGCTACACACACAGTTGCATGGATACACACAGGGCTGCATTAATGGAGCACAGCTGTTGGCTAAGGTTCAGAACCTGTTCAGCGCTCTCATAGGCAGAACAATTCTTGAGACGCCTTGACTGTCTTAATAGTTTTGTCTTAATGCACCACATGAGTCAACCAACAACAGCTTGTTACAACAACTTGGAGTTAACAGTGAAGTGAGAAATAAATAGGGGCATCAAAGGGAAAGGTGTAACGCTTGAAACATGATCAATCCAGGTGTTCAAACACATTGCAAATATGATGATTCTCCAACTCACCACAATCCAATCCTGCTGAACACGTCAGCATTTTAAAGTATTGTTTACTGTGAGACACTGAAGGCATTGAATAAATGTGAAGGCTTTGGGTGAACTGGGGTATTGTTTTGGGGGGGTTTTTTTGGACATTTTGTAATTTGACTAGAACTGTGTTGCATTTGTGTTTCTGGCATAGAATAGTTAGACTGTTTACATGCACCTTTTTCACTGGTTGCCACAGCAAGTCCAGTAATGCTTACGACAGATTTTCTAAAATCTTCCAACATCTTTGCATTCCTGCAAAATTCAAAGGGCACTTAGACTTGCAGACACATGCAATCATCTATATGGTGTTTTTGACATGCCCTCCCACCAAACTTTTTGCCATAGTGGAAGGAAGGAAGCATATTAGGTCAATGTTTTTTTTTTTTTTAAAATGGTTTTATTAGCTGGGGTTCTATTTACTTGTTTTAGTTTATCTCATTATTAGAAATAAATGGAAAAGTGCAGTGATTTCTGTAAAAGTGGGCCTCGATACTTCTGTGTTGGAGGTGAACTTGAATCTGGCTGCCGGCGTCCCCTCCATTTCTTTTTCCTGTTTTTTTTCTTTTTCTTTTTTTTTCTCTCCTCTTTTGCTTTCTCTCTTTTACCCTTTTGTCTCTCGCTGCTGTCATCGATCTCTTCCTTCTTACCTTACCTTCCATGCTCTTGTTCCCGGTTCCAGTCACACTCCATACTTAGCAGCAGATGACAGACAGGCAGCAAGTGAAGAAGTGACTGAGGTCATCTAATGATACAGAGACCAGTGTCAAGCTGGTGGAAGAGTGTGCAAAGGATGTGTGGATCAAAGAGAACATGGGATGAGAAAAGTGAGGAGGGCGGTGACGGGAGAAGAGGCGATGTGAGGAGAGTAGTGTTAAAAATGAAATGCACATTAGTACTAACCTTTCTGCTTTATTAAAAGAAACACAAACACACTGCAAGTTTTAGACTCTTGGGTTTACAAATATTACTTTTTGAACAACAGATGGCTGTCTCACATCCCCTCATTACACCACTGTTTGTGACCCAGCTGGATTTGTTGACTGCTTATTGGAACATCTGTGAAACAGTCATCATAGGATTTTAATTTGAAGGATCAGTTTGTAGTGTTTGCTGATCTGACCAAACTGTCCAACACATTAATTTAGTCTTTGCTCTGTATACCTCCACTGTACATCCTGCCTACTGCAGCTCTTCACTCAGCAGGTGGGTGGGGCTGCTTTTAATCCTAAATTTTCTGAACTTCAGCAGGTAACTTGTTGGGTGGCTGTGGGATCCCCTATGGCTCATATTCATAGACAAAGCTCTACATCAGGAAGACTGACGTGGTTTTACTCAGTATTTTAGCAATGTTAAAAAGCTAAGGCCACCTAAAATTAGGGACAGCTGGTCTCATGGTGGTGTAGTGGTTGGCACTGTCACCTGATATTAATGCCAGAGGATGTTTGACTGATAAACTGTAGTTATCAAGTTGCAGCGCACTGACGACTCTTACAGCACTCGCGACCCCGCTCTATAACTTTACCTGGTCTGTTGTCAGGAGTTGCTGTGTTTCTTAAACTTTTCCACTTTGTAATAAAACCACTTACACTTGATTGCAGAAAAGAGGAGGGAATTTTTGAGGGAACAAATTTCACAAATGGACTTGTTGCAACCTTGGCATCCTATTTCAATACCAGGCTCGAACTCGTCGAGCTCTATACTGTGCATTTGGAAAGTATTCACAACTTTTCACTTCTTCCACATAAGGTCATGTTAAAGTCTTATTTCAAAATGGATTCAATTAATTTTTCACCTCAAAATTCTACACACAATACCCCATAATGACAATGTCAAAAGGTTTTGCTTGAATTTCTTGCCAATGTATTCCAGGCCTAATGTTATTAGCCCCTGCAAGCTAGCGGCATCATCGGGAACAGCCTAGTTTGGACACGTCTCCATCGGGATCATAGCGCAGCTGTCTCTCACCTCTTTTGTTGTTAAGTTGAGCTTTAAATAGTTCCATTTATTTTACTAGGGACTTGCATTCGGGAGCAGAATAGATGGAAGCAGTGTCATCTACGGGTTAGCCTTTAGCTTAGCCATTAGCACTGTTTACACCTCCTGGCAAACTGCCTCTGCTGCTACCTCGACTACCGGCTGTAACTTTGATAGCGTGGTCAAGTTCACGGCTCAAAAACTGCTCAACATTTGTAATCCTAGCTGGAAGTTTACTGACATTTTGATGTGGATTAATCACATAAGTTCTGTTTCTTATTCTACTGGTAGACTAACTTGATAGGCCAGCATCTCAAAGCATTTTTAAGGAAACACTTCTGGGTCTAGTTCAGGGTCAGGTTATGACAAAGAAGAGCTAGCATAGCATCAGACTATGGCTAAAGTATTAGCTGAAAAGAGAGCTAGAGTGTTTTGCCACCTTCAGTCTTTAATCTTTCACTTACAGTTTGTAATTTATCTTATTTTTAATCTTTATTAGGAAGTACTCAAACATAAAATAAAATCTGGAGAAATAAATCCACTCATAAGTTTCACTGAAGTTTATTTTATGTTGTCTTATAAGTTGTCTTTGACACGTTTATGTCTCATCCAGCCTGTTTCATGTCTGTTATGAATAATTGCAGACACTATCATCCAAGGAGCTGATATTTAATTTCACTTTTCTCTCTGCTGTTCATCAGGAATCCATTCAGCCCTGTGCTGTGTGAATGATGGAGAGAGGCAGTGAATAAAGAAACTGAGAGTGTGGATATACTGAGATTGTCTTTCCTCTTCTCCAGATTCCTCTCTGCCTCATTTTGAGATCCACCTCGTTCCTCAGTAACCACACACGTTCATTCAGATACATTCCACACTCATCAGTGTGGCTTCGTCTTGCTCACTTGTGGGTCTCTGCTCTGTGTGAGAAGCAAACAGTGAGATTCTTCTACTGTGGAAAGGGCAGAATATCCAAACATCTCTGTGATGGGATTTTCCACTGAGTCACACAATAGGAGGGGAAAATGATGCACATTTCCCTGTGTTTTTTGGTTTTTTCCTCCTCTTAGTATTCCTACTTTTCACGAATACATAGGGGAAGCAAGCAGACAATGCCACTTCAGGAGTGAGTGATGGATTGTTGGAAAATTTGTTGCATGTAGTCATTCATTCATTCTGCAGCTAAGGGAAAAAGTGAAGCTGAACCACCTGTTCAGAAGTGCAGGGTACTACCCTCAGATTAAAAAGACAGGAGCTGGAAATAATAGGCTGTGTTATAAATAGCCGTGTGCTGTGTGGGAGCAAGCGAGTGTGTCGGGGGAGAGAGCGAAAGAGGAAATGTGTTGCATCGCCTTGAGTGAAAGCAAGGATGGAGGTATGGGAGAGGATAAAGATGCATGTTTCTGCTCAGGTTCTGTTAGCGAAGGAACTCGAAGGTAAGAGCACAGCAGCTACGGTGGAAACGAGCGCTCTCACAAACCCGTGCTGATATCCGCAGATATTCTCAAATGACAGTGCTGGATATTAATCCACACTCTTTGCATATAAGCACACACACACAAAACTCTAAGACTGATTTGTTTCCCAGCTTTGATAGCAGGGTTGGGGTCTTTTGTCAGTGGGTCATATGACACATGGAGTGTGTATGTGTATATTGCACATTTGGACTAAATTCTTCATAGAGTAGGTCCATATGGTCCATCTGGGCTCCTGTCCATTCAGACGACACTTCCTTGTTCTGTGAGCCAATCAAGCGAGCCGCTGACTCCAGCTGGCCAGGAGATTTTGCCAGACTTGAGTGTCCCAGGAGTTTCAGCGCAGTTGTCACTTGTGGCAAAATGGCAAAGCCAGATTGTGACATCATTTTCAGCTTGGTGTTTAAACACCCGAAACGTCTTAAAGCTATTCATACAATATTTCACTATGAAGGACTGTACAGAGAAATATTTCCAGGGCCAGTGAGTGTTACACCCAGTGGATAAAATCACTCATTCAGGATGAAGTAAAACAAAATAAATCGTCTGAAACAGGCCGTGTTCTTCTGCTTGGACAGATAGCACTGACGTTACATAGACGTGGTTAAGCTTCTGTTTACAGATAATTCGGTGTTAAGTGAACACTGACATTTTTCTGTTAATTCCTTCTCTCAGTTTAACTTGATGTAGTTATTCCGTATCTGATTAAAGCTGACAGAATGTGAGCTTCTTTAGCTTTTAATTATTTTTCTGATATCAAGAGAACATAATTATTAGAAGAAAACTTGGTAAAAGTGATGTTTTCCAGTATTCTTGGACACAGTGAAATGTCTCCCTCTGTGGATAACCACTATAGTCAATAATAAAAACATGACATGGTTTAACAAGAATATAGAAGTGGCAGGAGAAGCCCTCATACTGTTGGCTTCTTCTCCTCACATTGTTAAAGTGGACCTATTATGCTGTAAAAATGGGAGCTTGTGACGGCCCTAACTGCTGAGCGAAGGTGTCGCTCTCAGCGAGCTTTTGTCATGCTGTGTCGCAGACTGCTGTCATTAATTACTAAGGTACTCAGTTAATAATCACTCACTAACTGTGTGTTAGAGCTTGCTGGAAATACAGAAACGGTGTGTAATGATTGTGTGATGGGTTGGCATGGAAGAGCCTCCAGGCTGCGACTGCTGTAGGGACTCCTGTCCAAAACTGATGAGGCTGAACCTGAGGGTGACTCAAACTTTTTCTTTCACTTTACACTGATTTGTTTTTGACCTATACTACTTTTCCACCATATAGACTTCTTTCTTTATTTAGTTTTAGTTCATTAGGAGTAGTTTTTACAATTTTTTTTTTATAGGACTTCTTGCTTAACTAAAAGAATCAACTCCTCTTGAGAACATTTGCAGTTCTTTGATCCTTACAGCCTGACTGCAGACCTTGTTCTATAGCTGTCTGCATTGTGCCTGTGCAGCTGTCCCCCTCTGTGTTTTGTGCCTCTCAGTTTTGACTGTAAGCCTTTTGATGTTTTCAATATTATCCCAATTCCTTTCCGACTTCCTGAGTCTCTCAAAGTTTTTGCAAAGACGAAAGGAAAGTGTGTGCATATGCATGTGCGTGCATGTCGAGATTCAGGCCGTGCCACCGCCCACACTTGCATAGCAACGGTTTCCCAGCAACACTTGTCACGAGGTGAGTGAGACGCCAGTTAAACGGTGCAGGAGGCTTTTCACAGCTTTGAATCCTGTGACGTTTCCCTGCGAGGCATAGAGCGATGCGGAGGGAAGAGTAGCTTGTTTTTTGATTCACCCACTGGATACAGGAAATAAGATAGGGCTGTATAGAAAAGGGAATTTAATGTGGGAGTTGTCGGTTTCCTGGAAGTGCCGACATACTCGGCTTTATTAAACAATGTCAGTTCCAGAACTGGAATTCCATAAAAGATTTCTGGAAGAGACAAAAGTTTAAAAATGCCCAACTTTAATCATGACCATAACTTGTTTAGTCTGGTAAATAAAACAGTTAAAGTTATTTGGGGTGTAAATCACCTATTTAAATTTTATTAGAACTGTGTGTGGCTGTGTGACTGGCAGGTGATGCCTGTTATCCTCACCGCAGCCAGTCAGAGGCACTGAACTGAACCTGTCACTGTGTTTGTGCTGTTTGGAGGGTTTTAATGAAATTCCATCCATCCATCCATTCTCTTCTGCTTATGAGGAGGAAATTTCACACATTACAATATGAGCTGAATGGATACATGTGCTTGTTGATACATTTTGCTGTGAAATTTTTTATTTGAATAAACAGTTTGAGTGGAGCAATTAAAGATTTTATGGAATGACAACTAAACTGGGAACAGAAGTAAATTTTTCTAAAGTAAAATTTTACATTTGCAAATGTGAAATGAAAACTGCCTGAAATTCACAGGCTGCTTTATATTGTGGATTTATTTGCATTAACAGTCTTTTGTGATGATGACTTGTTAGACTTGATGGAACACTGACTGTGTCTAAACAGAGTAAAAGGAATTTCACTAGGCTCATTTCTCCGTCCATAAAGGCGTGCGTGACGAAGCCGTTTCCTTGTCTGTCATTCCTAATGAAAGAGTGTAAGTGTGCTTGAAGTTCCGGCTGTGGGAGAAGCTGTTCTCACTGAGCAGGAATGTGCTTATTATTATCACATGACATCAGCTGAAAGGCTACACTGTGTCATAACCTCAAAGGTGTCCCCCTGACAGACTACAGACGCTCTGCTCCCTCCTCCCCATACACAGATACAAGAGAGCACATATTTACCCCCATTCACACTCTTCACGACCACGTTTCTCCAGATGGGATATTTTAAGTTGGTGTGCTCACTGTGTAGGAATGTCATGATCTCCCTCTCAGAAGAATGCTGTGTGCGTGTGTTACGTTCATAAATTTTAGCATTTGTGTATACGTTTGTCCAGCTGCTGGCACACTGCTACGTATCACACTTAGACAAAAGGATGGCCCTGCACTGAAACCTGTATGTTCAGGCTGGAAACCTGAAACATCCAAGTCATGATTCCTGTGTCCTTTTCTGGGCAAAAATTTGCATCAGTCAAGAGGGTGAATATCCTCTGAGCCTGAAGACATTCATCAACACCAGCAGAGCCATTTAACTACAACAAAACAAACTCCAACCTTGACAGCAGAGCTGATGTTGCCTCTTCGCTCTAATTAGAACTGATTCAGCAAGTACACCTCCGTCACCAGAAGGGAGAGCACACAAGACAAATTACACTATCTCTAGGAGTTCAAGTTTCTTTGTCAGAATGTACCCCTACAACAAAAGTCCCTGTGGGAACGCAGTTCTGTAGCGTAGATGCTACTAGTCTGCTTTTATTTCCTGTCATATATACAGCACTGTGCAAAAGTCTCGAGCCACCCTTCATTTCTTTATTTTTTGCTACGAAAATGGGAAAGTTTAGTTAAAAATGCGCAGAAATAAAACTAAGCACAGCAGCCCCACCCACCTGCAGTTCAAACAGTCTGTTTGTAGGGGCAGTTGATCAGAATTTCAGGGAGGGATCTGAAATTCCCCCGCTAAATCGGGATTTGTCTAGACTGTGAATTATGCCAAGCTATTTTCTACAATCCCAGAATAAAAATATAGAGCTTGAAAATGAGCTTAAGAAGATTTAAAAGAGGCTAAAAGGTAAAAAGTTGGCTATGAATATTCTTATTTGCTAACCTGGAACTTGTCACTTGCTAAAGATAACATTTATTATGCTGCACATTGTCCAGACAGTTGGCATACTCTCCAGTGAATCAGCTGGTCTCTTTAGCTTACAGCAGGGGTGTCCAACTCCAGGCCTCAAGGGCTGGTGTCCTGCAGGTTTTAGATATCACCCTGGGTCAACACACCTGAATCAAATGACTAGTTCATTACCAGGCCTCTGGAGAACTTCAAGACATGTTGAGGTGGTTAAATCAGCTGTGGTGGATCAAGGACACATCTAAAACCTGCAGGTCACCAGCCCTTGAGGCCTGGAGTTGGACACCCCTGGCTTACAGTCTTGGGAGAGGGTAGCAGTGTGGAAACTTGCTGCACTGGATGACCTCCAGTATTGGGAAAAGTTCAAGACATGTTTTTTGTTTTTTAACCACTGTGCTTGGATGGAATGAGTGGTTGGTGTAGATTTTCTTACACTCCATTTGCTGTAATTTAACTAATATCTAATATAAAACATGTAGATTTTGAGATATAGTTCTGTATGATGTAATTTACAATTTTAGATGCAGTTCTGACAGAAATGGTGAAATAATACACAAAACAACTTTTTCTTAAATAACTTGTGATTGTTAGTAATAACATGTGATGTGAGCAGTGTTTTTGAGAGAAGCATTGTAAATCTAATTCTTAGGACCCACTACTGTTATAATCAGTACTGCTAGTGGGTTGCATCACTGCCAGGCTGTTCATGTTCTGACTGTCGGGCAGTGTTTTGGTTTAATCTCTAGGACCAGATGGAATTAAATCTTGCAAACTATTAAATTGTCATGAAGCTTTAGGAGTGACCTGTAGGTGTTTTCATGTGTACCCAGGGTCTGCCACAAACATCTCAACAGCAGCTGACTGGAGTGGTCGTCCTTTTCACAGAGGATTATTTCTACACTTTCCCTGTCTGAGTAATAAAGCACATGTGGATTTGGAACACAGAAAGGCTTTAGGATAACTTCCAACATCGCTGGTTGACAAATTGCACCAGCTGCCTACATCCCTGTTAACATTTTACTGCTAGCACTTTGACCATCATCACACAGAAAATCCCAAAATGAATGAAAAATGTAGACCTCTTTCTGATACGCCTGATGAAACTTCTTTTACTGCTGTCAACCATGACATCATGAGCTATTTTTAATCCCGAAGATGTTCTAATACTGTTGCAGCGCTGAGGATCCCACAGGGACTAATTTGCCATCAGAGTGTAGATTATTGTAGATCTGGAAAGCCTCCAGAGAAGACTGTGAAATCCTCAGAGACATGGCTCTGCTGCACTTCCATTGGCCATGAATCCAGGCTTGCCCCGTTTTTCTGTAATTGCATCAATGCACAACTGAGACACCGTGAGAACTGGGATGGTTTAAGTGTGTGAGTGACAGGCAGACGGAGGGTTAAGGAGGGAGCAGCCTTCCATGGGCTCCCTTTCTTCCACCATTTCCTTCCATCATTCTTTTCTCTCCATCTTTCCATCCTTTGGTCTTTTCTGTCTCTCTGCTAGTGGAAAATGGAAAAAAAAGGAAAATGGGAGAAACCCATGTTTCATTCATACCACTGCTGAAGGATGAGATTTTTCTTGGATCTTTTCACCTCTTTGCTCTTTTACTGGTCAGGATAATCCCAGTAAGCTGCTGAAGAGCTCTGCAGACTGAGTACTTCTTGCAGTCTGAATCAGTCACAATAAAGCCAAACACTAAAATAATTCACCTGTTAACTCTTTTCTGTATCATAGATCACAGCTGTCTGGATCGAGCTTCTAAATTACCAGCAATAAAACTGCAGTGTTAGTTCACGCAGGCTGCAAAGTTGAGCTCAGTTGACTTTGTAGCCAGTAACGCAGCCAGTTTCCTCATAGGTTGGTGGTGGTTCAGGATGTAGAGCAGGTTATGTAAGGGTAGAGTCCTCCAGTTTCCATGTCTGTGTTACCAGGAGAGATACTAATTGTTCCCAATGCATTTGGGTGTGTGTGGGCATCCCTGCGAGTACATAAGATGTGGTGAAAGTGCATAACATATAGCTCTGCATCACCATATTTGGGAAAATTTAACTTCTACTTTAAAAGCTGTTTAACATCTGCAAGCTGCTTTGCAACCCACCTTCACCCCAGCTCCTGCCTTCGTTCATTCATTGCTGACATACATATTTGTCGTCATTGACAACTGCTCTTTTATGTGCTGCTGCTCTCTGGATCTTATGCTTTCCACATACACTCATTGTCCACTTGTGTAGGTACCTCTTGCTGGTACTGGGATGGAAGCCCTTGTGACTTCAAAACTGATTCAGTATTTGATTCAACAAGGTGATTGGACCAGGGATTTTGGTCCACATTGACATTATGGCATCACACAATTGCTGTTAATTTGTCAGCTGCACATCAGCGAATCACACATGATTCACTGATGTATGACACAGGCTTCTACATACCTTGGATGAAAAAAAGTGATTATTTCAGTTACTGTTGCCTTCTTATTAGCTCAAAGTACTCTGGCTCTTCTCCTCTGACCTCTGACATCAACAAGGCGTTTTTACCCACAGAACCCTTAAATCACCGTTCTGCCACATTCAGATGCTCATGTTGAACTTCAGAAGGTTGTCTTAACTATTTTGGCATGCCTAAATGAGTTGCTGCCAGGTGATTGGCTGATTTGATATTTGCATTAATGAGCAGTTGAACAGATGTATTTAACAAAGTGACCAGTGAGTGTGTGCGCACACAAAAGAGTGGTTACGTCCCAGAAGAGAGCTATGCTGTCACATTTAAATTACTTTCAGTTGTCTTTTGACTGTAGTGGTCCCAAGTAAGCTTTCACTGTGAACAGTTATTAATCTAATTCTGTCTATCTTATTATGTAGAAGGTGAATCTGGTTTCATTTTATACCCTACCTGGAAAGCTGTGAAGAATTAAAAATGTGCAGTTTAAGAATAAAATGGTAAATGTAGGATTTAAAACAGGTGTTAGGTCTGTCATCCTTTCTTGTTGTATTAAGTGAAGTCACTGCTTGCCTTGGCTTGGAAGTGAACAATCAAAATATCTGCTGCTGTGTGAGAACCCACAAATCGAAACCTTCCTCCCGGTGTGTGTGTGTTAGTGCATTAGGCCGAGTGCAGTTTGTGTGTGTATCTGTGTATCCCTCCGGCAGATGGAAGCAAAGGGAGTTTGCATTAAGCAGCATTTGTGCTGATGATTGATTTTTAGCTGTGAGTCAGCTTTCAGAAGAACAGGATGAGTGAGGGCAAGCGACCTGACAGCGTGTGTGTGTAAGGGAAAGGGAGTGCCTTTTGGCATTTAACTTAATTTCCCACCATCTTTCTTCTTGGTTGTGTAATTTATGAATGTAATGCTCACTCATTTGCAACCAATATAATTTATGACCCCGTAAATCAGACTATGACAACACAGTAGAGGCTTTCCAATTAAATAAAAGATTTCTGTGTGTGTGTGAACCTGGCAGATTACACCCTCCCGCTGTTTGCACCTGCTCCCTGCCTCACATTTTCTCTTGCTCTTTCCCCCAGTTCACACCCTACACACACACACACACACACACACACACACACACAGATTTTATTTATTTGTACCTAAAAGTCCATCAGAGTGCTGCATGGCTCTGGTAGATGATTTCATATGTATTCAATGGAGCAGGGATCTGTCCTACGAAGCTAGTTCAACATGGGCATTATCTGGCTTCACTTATCCTAAGAAAAACTATAATCTGAAAAAGCTGAGCACATGATACAGAATGTGTGCATGGTGTGTGTGTGTGTGTGTGTGTGTGTGTGTGTGTGTGTGTGGTAAAAGCACTCTAGGGGGTGTAAAGATTTAAAAACTGCTGTATGATTGTTTGGTCAGTAAGACTGGAAAAGCATTGTAGCAAAGCTTGCAGAATTGTATTTATTTAAAATTCACTATTTAAAGTCTATTTAAAGGGGGAAATGCATGCTGTGTAAGGATGCAGAATTCTCCTTGCTCTTATTTGTCTATAATTACAATGAAATGAGATGTTAAAAGGCCCCTCCTTTTAGCGTGTAGCTGTGTTCTTTCAGCTGCAGTCTGATTGGTGTGAAACGGTGTTGAGACAGTCTTCTTACTTGCTGAGCTCCACAGGCTTTTCCTGGAGTGGACATTATGTTTCAGAGAAGTGGACTGGGGGTGGGGCTGTGTGTATTGATCTCTTATCTTGAGCATAACCTGCTCTAGAGAAGAGCTAGTCTTCAAACACGTAATCCATATGGCTCAATGGTGACCGCGATGGCAGTCCACTAACACCTGTAGCACTGGCCCAAAAAAAGGGCGTTACAAATAAAAATATGTAGCCCACAGGGCGCTGCGGGGCAAACTGTTTTTGTAGACCAACCTGGTCTACAAATATGGGCTTTTTCCATAGGGTTCTGGATACTGGAGGCAATAAGCTCCCCTCCATGTAACAGTTTGGTGTTCGTCTTTTCTTTGTCACTTTTCTAACCTGTAACTATTGTGCTTTTTAAAACCTTTTAATTCAATTTCAGCTTACTCCCCCAGTAAGCTCTGCTACACAGCATACGGAGTCTGTGCTAACATCCTCATAGAGTCATTGCTACAATCTCTATAGTAGCCTGTTGAACAAAGCCCAAGTTGAAAATCTGACGGTTGAAATCAGAGAAAAGGTCTCAAAATGTCTTCTTTTTCTTATCAGTTCACTGTCTGTTTTTGTTTAATTATAGTGCACCATTTAAATATTGTTTGGTCTTACCTTCTAGTTAAGGTTTTAAAAACGTGTTAAAGTATTGGTTTTTATTTTTCAAACTGGGTCATGATAGTTTTTCTTATTAATGTGTTCTTTTTTTAAAATATATATTCTTGTAAACTGAACAGTTTCCCTACAGCGATCTTTGCACAGAATCTCAGCCATAACAAATGATAATGGCCTCCTTTATGTTGCACTTGATTTCATTTCCACATGCAGGCACACAGAAGTGCTCACACTGGTACACATCTCTTACAGGTTCATTTCTTGTTTCCATGTTTTTCTGCTGCTGCCTTCTGCTGACACCTAGTGGCTAAACATGAGTCTGCAACCACTGTCTGTGCTGAACACAGTATTAGGGTCACATTTTAAGATTTTAGGTGGGGGAAAAAAGCCACAGTGAGAGTTTTGATATTTCTGTGTCTCTGATAGGCACACCTGGCTCTGTGCAGCAGGCTTTCACCCCAGGCAGTCAGTGTGTGTTTTTAATGCGGACAGATTTTAACAAAGTTGGCTGAAGTTGCATAACGGCATGGTTATTGCACCGAGGAAAATTTGTTATCATATGACATGTGTTGTGTAATGATGTGAGTAATTGCCCGCTGGTCACCAACGTCAATATGTGCATCAAACTCATTCACAGCATTTACACTTATTACTTTTTTGTCCTGTTTTTTCCCCCCCATCTCCTTAGTTACCTGTTCCATGGAAAAATAACAGCACACATTCATTATTTGATTGTAGACTCAAAGAGGCTCAAATTAATTTTTTTATTTTTA
The DNA here is from genome assembly GCA_015106755.1 of Etia nguti. Taxonomy (NCBI): domain Eukaryota; kingdom Metazoa; phylum Chordata; class Actinopteri; order Cichliformes; family Cichlidae; genus Etia; species Etia nguti. Next base: position 26,713 of record VUQG01018188.1, read on the forward strand.
TTTTTTTAATTTGGAGAAATCTAACAAAGACAACCGAAGTAATTGAAAGATGTTGGGTTTTTTGTTTTTTGTTTTTTTAATTTATGTGCATCATTTTCCTGCACCTCTTTTGCTCCTCCAGGCAGCTTCAGGAGGCACAGAGACAGAAGGAGATGGAGAGGGAGCGTCAGGAGAGAGAGCGTCAGGAAAGGGAGCGCCTGGAGCGAGAGATGCTGGAGCACCAGGAGCGCGAACGTCAGGAACGGGAGCGTCAGGAGAGGGAGGCGCAGGCAGAGAAAGAGCGACTGGAGCGGGAGCAGCAGGAGCGTGCCGAGCGTGAACTGATGGAGAGGGAGAAAGCAGAGAGAGAACGGCTGGAGAAGGAGCAGCAGGAGCAGTTGGACAGAGAGCAGCAGGACTGGGAGAGAGGGAGACGCATCTCCAACGCTGGTGAGTAATCCACTTTGTGTTTTCTGCTGCTGCACACACTTGTTTCATTTTTGGAATATTACTAATGTGACTGTTGTCTGCCCGAAGGAGCAGTTTGTCTCAGGCTCACAGTAAATATAGACTAGTCGATGACGAGCGTCATCTTTCAGTAATCTCTTCAAAGTACATTTTAAAATGGTCATTTTTGTTATTTGAACATTTAGTGAAGTGTTTGTGTGTCAGTTTCATACAGTATCATTATGTTAATATTGAACAGTTTATTATACGCATGATGTTTTTAAGATGTTATAAAATAAAATTCACTAAAATGGTACATGATCTGAATGAAAATGTGATATTTAGACTTGTTATACTTAACCACAATGCATATTTTTGTTTTTCTGTTTTTTTGCTTTTTTTGCTTTTTTTAAAAAAAAAAATTTTTTATTCATCCATCCATTCCAGTTCAAAAAAACCTCAGTTTTCCAGCAAGCAGCGCCAGCGCTGCTTTTGAATCAAGTCCATTAGCAGTGCACTTAAATATCTAAGTCGTCTTTGTTTTCATGGTGACTTTTTGAATGAGGCTTCACTAATATACTTCTGCGGTGTGAACACACTGCACACTTTAAACCTGCTGACGATGGGAGCACATTGAATTTGGGATACAGTTTGGGAAATGGTGTTCCTGACATACAAGAACACTTTATTTAGATGGCAGCTGAAAAATACCTCCGTTTGCAGGTTATTGCTAAAAAGCTTTTGCTTATAGTTGACCTATTCTGCTTGTCTTCAGCTTGGACTCCACTAGAGCAATGTTGCATGATTCACAGTTCAGTATACTTGTTCCACATCTACAGGTCCACTAGGGTTCGCTCAGGTCTGAGTGATGTAAATTTTGTCATCCACTGAGACTTTGCATTACAATTCACCAACTATGTGTACACCTCAGGTGGTGGACTTCAAAGACGTCTAACAGGAATGAGTACTCGTCGCGGTGTGTCAGCTGTGTCTGTGTTCACAGCAGACTATTGTGAAACAATAATCCCTTCTAACTCCTTCCCCTCTGTTTAAGAGAGTCTTCTTCTGATGGCTGCAGCTTGCGAACAAAATTTGAGCCATCATTGGGAGGGGCTTCTATGCTCACAGGCAGCGCTGTGCGTTTGAGATGACCATGTTGGGATGCCCACTCACATTGATGTCATAAAGTGCCAAGGCTGGAAAGATCAGTCTGAAGCCTGAGCACCTGGCTCACAAGGAATATGCGCACATATGCTGACCTCATTACTGGATGCTTTTGCTATGTTTAATATGAACATCCACCAGTGGAACAGTACGCATATGACTGAAAATAAGGAAAAGCAGAATAGGTCCATTTTCTTTTCTTTTTTTTCCTTTTTTTTTTCTTTCTTTTTTTTTTTAGCTTGTCCCGTTTGGATCTTTAGCCATCAGAATTGTTGTCTGAAGGCCAAGAAAGATGCCTAGCGGATTTACTTTACCAAGTGGATCATCATGGCCTTGCCATAGTGGTCCATTTTATTGACCTTTATCATAATTATGTATTTATTTTATTTGATTTTCGGTTGTTACAGACGGGACAGACATGACTGGGGGATAGGACAGAGAGAAAGAATGAATGAAAAAGAGGGAGAGAAAGAAACATAGTGGGGAGAAGAGATGGTGAGAAAGGGGGGAAGAAA
>VUQG01018189.1:6936-23858 GCA_015106755.1 Etia nguti
TATTCTCTCTCTCTCTCTCTCTCTCTCACACACACACACACACACACACACACACACACACACACACACACACACACACACACACACACACACACACAGACATTATTTAATGGCTTTGAGATCACAGCAAAGGAATTATCATCATGGTGACAGAGGATTGAAGAGATGATCTTGCATTTAGCTTATAATACACTCTGTTATTAGTGTTAATTGGGCTTTTTTTTAAGTGTGAGAGGGATATTCGAAAGATGGGGTTGTTTTTTAAGGTTTTTAAGGGGTTGGAACCTTAAAAATGCATGAAATTCAAATTGGAACAATGCAAACTTGAACATGTATGTGACCACCTTTAAGACAGGGCTTTTTTTTTCATCAAGCATCAGACATTTTTTTATGCATGCTGTTGCGGTCGACATACACCACATAATGTCTGGGTAGTTAATAGTCTTGGGTGCTAGCTACAAAGTGATTACATGTCCTTAATGCCTGTAAATTCTATGTGTGGCTATGCGCTGATTAAAATGACTGTGAGAGCTGTTTTTCTGGCAGCTTGGTATGGTCATTAATTTCAGCGAGGCTGGATGGATTGAGCTTGTCCTAAAAGCAGGCGGTGTCAGACGCAGCTTCAAATATAGACATAGCCGCTTAATAGCCCCTCTCACACACACGCACACGAACACACTTTAGAGGTCCTCACATATCATTTATAAATATATAAGTATACATGAATCCTCTAAAAACAACAGAAACATTTTATCTGGCTAGATTTACAATGTGTGAATACTTTGGGAATTTTAAATCTGCTAAAATAATACAAGTGGTTATAACAGTGCCAGACACATACTGAATGCATTTCATTTTATGAGCTTAACACAAAGGCTATAATGATCAGTGTATGAGGAGTTTACAGGCAATTATTTTTTTTTTAAATAACCAGTTCTACTCACACCACTATCAAATATCAAATGGCCAAAGTGTCGATAAGAAAAAATCTTGCAATAATCTGTTATTACTCTTATTATTATTAGGCTTATATAAAGCTTAAATCTAATTTGAGATATATAAGAGTCATAATTTGAATTTGAATTTTCAAAAACGTTATAATAGATTCAGTATTTATCAATATTGTATATAAATATTTAATAAAATATTTAATATTTTATATAAATAAATCATCACGCAACACCCTTAATTATATAAATTATAGTTAAAATTCACCCCAATGCAGCTGTTATGAACAGGGAAGCTAGGCAGAGAAAGCAAAACCTGTAATTATGTTTAATTCAGCAGAGGACTCAATTCAGCCTCAAGTGGCCATTCCAGGAAGTGCAGTTATTTTTTCCTGCTCTGTCATTTAAGCTTAGGATGCTCTCACAGACAGTCTTCACACATTTCTGCACTGTTCACATATATATGCAAATTACCCATTGCATGTAAATGACTGAATTTTACAACTTTTATCTTTCTGTCTCAATGTCCATTTTTCTCCAGATCTCCGGAGCCTCAGTAGAGGAGACATTAGTGGGAGAGGTGATACTCTCTGTTCTTAAGGTGACGGTGACTAAGCCAGCCCTATATACATGCCTGGCTTCCAACAGACACAATGCTGGAGCCAACACTGTCAAAGCAACTGCAAAAGTCACTGTTGCAGGTGGCAAGTTCTGATTTCCAGTTTACACTATGGTGTTACATGTTTCAAATTTGCTGCAACCTGCTGTTATATTAGAAAAAAACTAATGTCTGCTTTCTTTTTAGCTTCTATCTGGGTGTTTATTGTTACTGTCAGTACTGCCTGCAGTTATGCTAGCTGCCAGTTATATTAGTTGTTCTTTGTGTGGTTTCAGCTGTTTGTTGCCTACCCCATTTGGTTACTACTCCTCAAACAAAGCCAATTCTTCACACACACACACACACACACACGGACACACACCTGTTCCCCAGCAAAACACACTGTCCTTCCACCTGGTTGCCCCTCAGTCTCTCCACAGCTAGTGATGACTTGCAGAGAGTAACACCATGGTTGATTTTCTCTTCCTGCTAGGACTATTTTTCATCTATCAGCCATTTCTCATCACTCTGTCTCTCATCTTTTTCCCTCTTCTTCTACTTGCTCCGATTCATCCCGTGTGCTCTGGATCCTGCCACTTCCCAGTAGAGTGGAGGTAAGAGAAAAGACCTGTGCCAGATTTGTGTGAAGCTGTCTAAGCTTTATTTCTTTTGTTACTCCTTTTTGTATATATTACATTTGAATTGATTATAAAAAAAATGTTTCAGCTCATTTGACCAATGTTGAATCAGAATAATTTCACAGTACATTGCCTACCACTATTTTTTTTTTTAAGTAAGCACCATAACCCTCTCTGTGTTGCTGCTTCTATTCGTTTTCCTGAACATGCCCGTATGCCAAGAAGAGAGTGGGTCTCTCAATCACCCATATGGTGTGAGTTGAATTTGAACTGTTCTGAACCTTAACACAGCTGCTGTTGCCACATCTGGACTATGTAACTGTGAAGGGGGAGAGAAGAGGGAGAGCGAGGAGACAAGATGCACATAGAAGGAAGCAGAAAGAAAGAGACTAAAATAGAAATAAAATAAGGAAAATAAAATGTTGGCCTCAGGGTGCATGATGAGAAATGAAGTACATTAAGGATAGAGGGCTGTAGGTCACAGAAAGGCAGGTTTAATGGCTGCATTTATCTTGATTTGCCCACTTGTGACCACATCTGGACTAGATGCACAGAGATCTGGTGAGGAAGAAAGAGAAAAAAGAAAGAAAGAAAACGGTGAGTTGATAGATTTACAGGTCACCTTTAAGTTTGATAGTTTGGCTTGAACTCTGCTGAAGCACCAACCTCCCCGAGAGGCAACATCTGGAGTCTGTAAGAGAATGCAGAGAGGCAGCAGTGATGCTGGAGTGAAGGTTATCAGAGCACATGCTGTCAGAAAGGCAGCAGTGTGGAGCAGACAGAGATAAATGTGGATCATAGCAATGCTTGAGGACTAACAGATGAGAAAGCATTAAAAAAAGAGGCAAACAAAGGGTGAAAGAGGAGTACAGGGTACTTTGTCGCACAGACATTCAGGTTTATGCAAAGTAGGTATGACTAAGCTCCAGTACGGAAGTAGAACAGACAGGATGCAATTTCACTTAAACTTTCTCCATGATCAACATCTGGATAATGTTAAAGAAGATATTTCAAGTGAAAGGCGATTTCTTTTTACTTTTTTTAGTGGACACTTACTGTAAGCCAAGACAGTAAAAACAGACCACTCTCTGTACTTTTAGTACACAACTCTTACTGGTTTTCTTTTCATTCGTTTTGTTAAATTAAAATATGCAAATAACAAATACACAAATTAGACAAGGAAATATTACTACAAAACGGTAAGGAATATGGTCAAACTCCAGTTATTGCTGCATGACTGAATTACACAAGGCATTTTTCCTATTGGAAATAACATGCTATCCTGAATACATGTTAATGAATTAGGCACTAAAGTTCCTTTTCTTAGTTAGGTTTAGGCTCTTACATCTTTTTGATGATGTGGTATTCAATGATTAGTAAAGGATCATAGTTATGGTCACTCCCCATAGATGGTGAAAAATGGTGATTTGGGAGTGATCTCATGTGTTATAAACCTTTTCATCACATACTGCTAAGAGAGAAGGGGTATCTTAGATATGTAGGAGATTTGAAAAAAAAACCCCAAAAAACCCAACAACAACAACAACAACAACAACAAAAAACCCCAGCATAATTTACTCCCCAGGAATTAGTATGGTAGAGGTGTGTTAGATAACATACCTACAGTGGAGCTGTATAGAAATAGAAATACATCATTGGAACTATTTTGTATTGATTTTGCCTTTAATTTGCCAAATGTTTGTATGTGTGTCTCCTTTAAACAGACTTTATAAGGGAATCGCAGGCTACTGCAGTGCATATCGTGGAGATGTTTGCCGCACAATATTGCGCGACGATTTGCTGGTTTTCTTTAACTCGTCCTTCTCAAACCCTGAGGACACGCAGGAGTACTTTCTTCAGAGCTGGTGGGCAGAGGTAGAAGGGCTCAGTGAGGTGTGCAATCCTGCAGTACGCTCTTTGCTCTGCCACACTTCCTTTCCTGACTGTAACCCATCAGGGTTAGGACCTGCACCAAAACCTGTCTGCAGGTAGTATTATTCTCCGTGGTCTGCCTTACACTCTGTCTTCATGCAGTGTAGAAATAAAAATGAATGGGCTGATATAAGAAATTGAGCACAACATATGGTGAGTATAGAAGGCCAGGAGTGCCGAAACAAACACATCATTAAATATTTGATTAAATATGTCAATAATTAATTAAAATTGGAAATACATGTATAAATAAAAAAAATGTTTTTAAATAATTATTTATGCATTTAATAGCTTCTTTACTTATTTCAAACTTAATTAATGATGCATAATTAGTTACTTATTTAAGTAAGTATTTATTCATTTCAGTTTGGCACTTCTCGCCCTCCACAGATTTGGACTCATTCAGATTTATGAAACAGAAGAAAGAATTATTGAATCTGATCAATTTTTTCTTCATAAACAGAGAACACTGCCTGGCAGTGAAGGAGCTGTACTGCCATAAGGAGTGGCTGATAATAGAAGGCAGCAGTTCAGCCCAGTCTGGACTCTTCAGCTCTATCACCGGGTCCCAGGCTCCCATTTCACTGCTGCCAAAATGTCAGACCTTACCAAGTCTTCACACAGACCCTGATGGTTGTACATATGTTCCTTTTGCAGGTAAGACAGTCCAAAGTGAGGTTTAATTAGTTTGTTGAACCACTTTAGTTGTAGAAAATTTGTAGAAACTTTTCTTGCACTAAGTTGGGCAAAGACTAAAGTATTTAAGAGCAAACTGACCTTGTGCTTTACTTGTTCTTTTGCACAAGTCTGTTAAATGAAAGATTTTTTTTTGTTTTTGTTTTTTTTAAAATAACATTGACTGCAGCTTTCATTAAACAAAAAAAAGCAGCTACGAAAAGTAAATGAAGCATTATGTAAAAGAAAGTTGGCTTGGTACAGCTGTGTGTGCTAAAGGCCAAATACACTGCAGGTCATTGATACTGATGAGGTCATTAAGAGGGTTTGTCTGAACTGAGCCAAAATATATAGCTGCATGTGTGTGTATCTCTGAGTTTGTGTGTTTCAGTGATTCAGTACTGATCTTCTGGTTCAAATGACTTCATAGCTCCTCTTCTTCCCAATATTTAGATTTATTTTTCTCAATCTTTTCTACATTTCAGAGATCAAGAAAGATCTAATTACAAGTAAGTACAAAATGTTTTTCAGTACATCACAATGAATTTGTTTCCAGTTGCCATAATTAATCTAATGTAAAAATGAATTACTTTATTATTTTAAAAAGTAATTGCTACAGTTTACATTGTTATCCTACAGTAAACTGTTCTGTTTGACATCAACAGGAACGTGTTACAATGACCGAGGTTATTTCTACCAGGGTAGTGTGAATATGACCAGGTCTGGGATACCATGTCAACCATGGAACCAACAGGTATTGTGGTCTGTGTGTATATTTGTGTAAATGTACCTAGTGCTACAAAAATACTAGATTTTTTTTCAACTAAAGCATAAAACCAGCAAAAGTATGAAATTACCACATGTAATCAGAAAACAGGACACATTTGACTGATGACCAAAACATGTAGTGTTTTCAGCAGATTTGAACCAAGAAAAGATGCTTCACTGATATTGTGTGTGTGTGTGTGTGTGTGTGTGTGTGTGTGTGTGTGTGTGTGCGCGTGTGTGCGTGTGTGTGTTTTCAGTTTTATGTATGTTCAGTTTTATATTAAAACATTCCTTTCCCTTACTCAGAAGCAGAAAAGCATACAAAAATGCTTACATGTGCAGACAGAGCAAATACAGAGTCACACAAATGTGTTAAACACACGCACGCACACACCCACACAGACACCCACTCCCACTTCAGCATATTGGATTTGCTCACGCACATATACTCTACTATCTGCTAACTGCGAAAAAGCTTTCTTTCTAATGCAGTTCTCAAATGTTAGCACTTACACTTATGTTTACTAATGAACTGCTGTTGTTTTCTTCTTCACAAACACCGCAACTATGTGTGCATAAGACCACATGAAGAACACATATGGATACCACATTTAACCGTGTCTGATGTAAACAAGTAAACATAAACACATAGGTTTTGTTTTGTATTCTACAAGAATTATATTCAGTTCAACCATCTTCACTCTTAAAACCAGTGACATGTTTACTGTTCTCGATACTGGATGACATTTGCCAGAGATGCTTGTGTGTCTGTGTGCATGGATTGGTTTGTGTGGAAATATATTCACTGTATATTACATGTATTTATGGGAAAGTCAAGACTAGTACCACTATACCACTAAATGTGCAGTTATTTTAGCTTCAGAATGTTAACACCCTTTCTCTGCAAAATTTAAATGTATTTTAATTAAAGGCAGGCACTGGAAACATTACAAAAAAAATATATAATCCTTCTCCAAAAATGCAGACATTCCCTGGAATTGAATGTTGAATACTAAAAGTAAAAAGGTGGCATTGAGTGTTTTATTTTTTTAATTTGAACTGTATGACTTTAAGAATACACTTTAGCTTTGCATCCTTTCTGCTAATTTGAATTGAAATTAGCTCATTGTGCACTGTTATAGCATAGTGACAATAACAATGCACGTCATCCTTTCAATTAGAATTTTCGAATCATCCAAGCTATGCATGGTACTATGATAAGAACAATAGTCTATTTCACATATACCAAGTCTGGTGCTTATCCAGCCTTATTTTTCCTTTTCTAAGATAGTCTTGTTTAAATCCTAGATTCATTCCAGAAGATTTTTTAAATTATTATATTTAAGCCATTAGGGAAAATGTTAGCTCCTTTACACAGCCATTTAGAACAGATTGGACAAAGTGTAATTTTTGTTTAGACTTGATATTGTACAAATGAATAAGACTGGATTTTCTGAGTGTGTTTTTTAATACTATAGTCTTGAACTGTGACCACAGATTTATCAGATTACTCATAAATTTGAGAGGCAGGTCTGAACTGACATCATAAACTTCATAAGTGTTACTGGAAAACAGAGGGCTTGGTAAGTGATAAGTGCAGAAGCACTAAAGGGAGCAGGGCTTAGCAAACCAGTGCTGTGTGTTGTCTGCACTAGGACAATAGGATTGAAGCTATTAAGAAGACATAGTGACATCAGGAAGTTAGGCTCTAACCCATGCTGCTTCCAGGAAAAGACTGGAACTTTCTGATATAATGTCCTGGCTGAACATAAGTCAGAAGGTGAGCTGTTAAACATGATGGAATCATTTTGATGATTAAGCTGAAGTTCTTGGCCAGCACCAAAGCTTTCATTTCCTCCTTGTAAGCAGCATATAATACCAGCATCATTGTGGTAATGTCTCTTGTAACAATTCTACCAAGGCAATGTTAATGTGATTGCACAATTTTGAACTCAACAACCATTTTTTTTTCAGTAGATGTTTTCAGATAGACCTAGGTGTTTGGGGATATGTACTTTACAAGTTCATAAATTTGCTTGTATCTCCTTGTCATTTTATTATAGAAAATCAGACAGGATTTGTGTTAAATATAAACATCAGAGTGAAATCAGAGTGTGTTAAACTAAGAGTCACACCCCAATTGTGATACATTACAGGGAAAAGTAGCTGCCCCATAACAAAGTGACAGCCACACCGAAGTACAAGACGCAGAGTAAGGAGTTAATAAGTAAAAATATAGTCTGGTTACAACAGTATGTATGGTCTGACACATCCTTTGTTTAAAGTTTGGAAAGTAAGGGAATGGTAATCAACTGACCAAACCACTGAGGTACATATGGGAAAGTCCATCTTTCAAAATTAAAAAAACAAAAAACAAAAGAATGTTTTGAATTATTTTTTAAATCAATAACTTTCATTGCCCATAATTGCAAAAGTGGGGGCTTTAGCCTTTAGCCCCACCCCCTTTTTACCGCCTGTTTCCTTTGTCTCCTGTTTACTTTCATGATTTTCTTTCCTGACTTTCGACACCTTTTGTTTAGAAGACGACTGCAGCAAACTGCGCATGCTTTAACCACAAATATAAATGTTTACAGAGCTATGTTAACATTGCATTCTGGGTGAGCAACTCATCAATCATAACTGTGCCATGAATTTCTCCCTTTTTTAACCGAATGGGTTTCAAAACTATAGACTTTTAAAATGTTGTTTTCACATATCAGATTAATAACTATAATGATCCAAAATGCATTGTAGGCTAAATGATATATTTCTTAATGCATTATGTGGTTTATCTACTTTCAGGAGTAAATTAAGGACCTTTGGGTTTCTTGTTTTATAGTGCCATCTTTTTTTTCTTTTTTTTTGTTGAAAGTAATTACTCTGTTTAACATATTATTCACAGCCTGTAACAGTATTAACTTTCTGTGTGAAGGTAGGAGCTTTTAGCAATTAACAAAGCTTTTAACAGTTTTCAGTAGCGTGCCACAAGACCTTTAGGCACTCGTTTTTTGTATTTGTAAAAATGACAACTCAAGATTACTAATTGATGTGGGAGTTGAAATTCATCCTTTGTCTTCTATCTTCCACACATCAGAGAGCATATGCTTTACATAAATATTTTCATATTACAAATTATCCCTAATCAGCTCTATGAGTTTTGTAGGAAATGAGCAGAACACTGTAATGTTCCACAACATATGCTATTCTCCTTAGAATGACTTCTTTCTCTCATAAAAATCACATTTCCGTTCAGCACAAACATGTAAACTGTAGAAGTACATGATACATAGATTGGGGTAACTTTTTTGTAAATTTTGTGCTGAGTCATAGAAATACTGCAGACAATGATTCACAACTTTACTGCAGAGGAAAACATTGCTAATGAATTAAACATACTATACAACACTGTCATTCTCATGGTATGTATATGACTCAGCCTAAGAATCATCCATAAAATAATTACATAGTGGCCACTAATTAAACATTAAAGAGAGTCGAGTTCTCTTTCTTGCAGGAAATGCAACTTGATCCACTGCTGGGGATTACTTACCAGCAGAGATAATTCGTTTATGCTCCAAAAACCCCTTTTCTGCTAGAAATCTTCTCTCTCTATGGATCTAGGGTGTTGCAGAATAGTGTTGCAAAATGCCTGCAGGAAGAAGATTGGGGATGACGGCTGGTTGTACAAAGTGCTGCACTTTGACAATGGAGGCTTGCATTCCATTTCCTGCCAAATGTCAGTGTATTATCTTGAAAGGCGACGACAAATGGCCTAACTTGCCATTCTAGTGCGAAGACTTGTTGTTTCAAGCATTCCTGGCACCAGTTAGGAATCAGCCCCATGCAGTTGACTTCACACGTTCAGCTACAGCAACATGTGTTGAACCCAACATTTTCAGTTCATGTCTTCATGTCTCTTGGGATAGAGTTGGCCATTGCTCTTTTCATGATTAAAGCTCATGACATACAAGCCCACCAGATGTTCCATATTTAAGTTGGCAGTCTAGTTTCCAGGAACAGTCATGCAACCCCTAATGTCCCTCACAATAGCCCATGGTTATTGAGCTGTAACCTTACTACACAGAACAGAACCTGAAAGAAATATTCGGAAGGTCATCTTAGTTTCACTTTTGATTTGAGACTCACAAGTTTTAAAAACTATCCATCCAAATCAATTCTTTCTTTGACAGAAAACTCACTAGAACTGATCCCTCAGCAAAGGTAGATTTCCTCTTTAACCCCCCTAGAATACAGGGTCAGCAGCAGAACAGAAAAGATCGCATGCATTACACAGACTCCAGCCCTGTACTCACAGGCTGCAAAGCATGTTTATTCACCAATTAAGGTACTTAACCTTCCTTATTAAAGTATGCATGTTGGTGATTTTTCTTTTTTGGTAATATTTTATTCCTCTTAGTGGGAAAAGCCTGAGAAAGTGTTTCTCTTTTTATGATCTTTACATTATTTTCTTCCTCTCCCTTACTACTATGCTTTGCTCTGCAGGTTCCCCACCAGCACCATTTGTCAGTGGATGTCATTCCAGAGTTGAAGAATTCAGGCAATCACTGCAGGAACCCAGGGGGAATCAGTGACAAGCCCTGGTGTTATACCTTAAATCCGAACATACGCTGGGAGTACTGTGCCGTGCCACAGTGTGGGGAAACAAGCGTAGCATCAGGTACTGCCCTCTGCATTCAGAACTTTTTTACCCACTTCACCTATTTACAATTCCTGTTTTTCTTATACTCAAAACCAAAATTCACCTACAGTAGACTAAAAGCTACGCAGTAGCCAAAATTCAGACTGCACAATCTAGAAATTTTATGATTTGATTTTCCCTAAGTAAAGTAAAGTTCTGGGTATGTCATTTAACATGAATATAGAGTCAAATTTGAATAAATGAATGTCCAAGTTTAGTGACTTTCCCATATCTGTGTTTTTAAGTAGTGAAGCCAGAGTCAAGAGACCCTCACCAGACCCCTCGTTTCCCTCCTGTGACCACAACATCATCTCCAGCTTACTCAATGTCTGTCATCGTCGTTATCCTGACTGCTCTTGCAACTGCAGTGTTTCTTGCAATTATTATTCTTGGCTGCCGCAGATGGAAGAAGCAACTGAGGAATCGGAAGAGGTAAAAGAAAGATGATAAAGATGGAGTATTTTTCTTTATCTATTGTCTGTTTTTATCCTTTTAACGCTCACACTTATATTTATTTTTTTTATTAGAAGAGTAATAGAGACCCCGATGTTGAACGCCCTTCCATCAGAGTTATTGCTCGATCGACTCCACCCTAACCCCATGTACCAGCGTGTTCCCCTGCTGCTGAACTCAAAACTGTTGGCCCTTGAGTATCCCCGAAATAATATTCAATACGTCCGAGATATTGGGGAAGGAGCCTTTGGACGAGTTTTCCAAGCCAGGTGAGAAAGAATAGAGAACTGGGGAAGGACTGCATGGACAACGGTTTTATACTGTATCCATCTGACTGGACAACAAAAGGAGAGATGAACAAATATGATAAAAAGAGAGATTAAGGGGAAGCAAGATTATTTCTCATCAAATGGTTTGAGATCGAAAAGGATGTTTTCTTCCAGCGCAGCACTGCTTCTGCACACTAATATTTAATATTGCCATGTCATAATCATAATCACACCCAGGGGCTAAGCTGATGATGGTGATATGTCTAAGGCAGAGGAAAAGGGTAAGGGAATGAGACAGGACTGAGACAGAGAGAAGGATGACATGGCTAAACAAGGTCACTGGTCATTTTGAGAACTGCTGCGTCATTCACAAAGTCACAAGGCAAGCTGTTACAGGTGTCACTTTCACTGCACACTGAGCCTGTTTACAGCAAGACATGAATGTTGCAAACGTATCTCTTTAATCACACTCAGTACCAGAGCAGGGTCATATGGTAGTTTTATTTCTAAAAAGTCATAAATCTGTCATGAGCACGAATCTTATTTTTTTCAGGCTTGATAGATAGCAGTTGTCAGAAGTGTTCAGTGCTCGCTATCGGCCAGAATGTTGTAATATTGGTTTAATCTGCCTAAATTCATAATGACATACAGTGGCATGATTTCATGAAGCAAACATAAAGCAGAGTCACTGAAACTTATAAAACCACAGTTTTTAGTAGTTTACTAAAATAACCCAAATCCAATTATTTGTTGTTTGTATTTGACAAGATTTACTGAATACAGAATTTCACTATCAGAGCTATCTATAACTGTTTGCTGTCACAGCCAAGAATTCAGGACAGCAGAAGTGAATCAGTTTAGATATTCTAGATATAGATTTTCCAACTTGTTAGGCTCCCTTTTATTCATGCACCACAGCCTTGTCACCCATATGATGGCCATGACTGTGCTAGAAAATAAAGAATGTAAAGCTCAATGCTCAACTGCCTGTTTTGAAAACTAAAACATTATTTGATTAATACAAGAAAAAAAAAGGAATCTCAATTTAAATTGAATTTCCTACTGTGCTGTAAGTAACATGATTATAACAAGTCAACTCACAGCATCACATGATAGACAGCATTTAAGAAGCCACATAAATATAATGCAATAGATAAACGGAGGCATCAAATCACATCATATGATAGCTTGATCATAGAGGAGTACAATAATAGCATGCAGCATTATGACAGTAGCACCTGTAGTGCATAGTCAGTCAAACCTGAGAGACGTCCTTAGGGCTAGATGATAATCCCTCGCTGAAAACTAGAAAGGTGCAGTATATAGACACCTCTGGGAACATAATGCATGCACTGACTTACATGAACACAAACACATACTCTAATGCACACACTTGTATGATTATACAACTATGATATGAAACCTCCAAAACAGGAGTTTCACAGGAGTAAACTCATGTGCACATGAAGTGTGCACATCAGTATGTATGTGGATTCTTTAGTACAGTGTAATATATGCTTCTAAATCTAAATCAAAGGCAAATACAGGCTGTTTCCTGTGTGCACATTCACTCAGTAAATACATGACTATAGAGTACATTTAATCATTTGTGACACACACACACACACACACACACAGCCACGTGAAAGATATTTTTTTCCTCAGGTCTATTTAAGTAACTAACTTCTTCTCTGACATCAGCGCTTCAGTCTGGTTTTTTTGTCCCATGTGTGACTCTACAGTATGTGTGTGTGATATCATTGTGTTTTTTTTGGTGTCCACACTATATCTACTTTAGGAAACATCATTTTGCACCTGAACCAACAGAGGAAGTATTTCTCTGTAGACCTATTGTATGTATGTATTAATATGTGTTTTATGCATATTTCTCCAACTTAAATAGCTGCGTTGTTTTTCCCAGATACTTGTGAGTAAAGCTAAAATACACATTTGAAATACACATCTATTTCAGAGCTCCAGGCCTGCTACCCATGGAGTCTTTCACCATGGTTGCTGTGAAGATGTTGAAGGAGGAAGCTTCAGCTGACATGCAGAATGACTTCCAGAGAGAGGCAGCACTCATGGCCGCATTTGACCATCCAAACATAGTTCGACTATTAGGTTAGTGTGTGCTTGTGTGCAAACGAGAGAGAAAAAGTGTGCAAGCAAAAATCTGATTTCCAAAGAGACAATGGTCACAGATGGAGTTTACATTGAATAACTGCAGAATCCCTGAGTTTACTTCAGGGAGAAGTAAAGTAAAGTGGAAAAACAGAAACATGGAAAGGGAGGAAAAAAGCAAACCTTAAACAAGATGGAAAAGACAGAATAGGAAATGTAAAAACTGATAGAAATCGGCATTTATTATTTGTTTTTAGACTTTTATGGCATGAAAGTGCATTTAGGTATCTAAAATAAATCAGTTATTTAAAAGAAGCCGGACCAAACAAAGATCTTTTGAAAAGAATGCTTTTCAACTCATACAAGAGTCTTTTGGGTCGTTTAAAATAACATTTCTATTCAGTTGTCAGTTTTCACCTGCTTATGTTAAGCAACAAACTTTCAAAAAACTGTAGAGCTTTCATTAAAAATAAATAAATAATAATAATAAAATAAAAAAGAAAGGATTGCTTCTTGGTATTTCCTTTAGTCTGATTTTCCAAACAGCAATTTTTCTGAAAGAATTCACTCTCTTCAGATGCTTTTTTGTTTGTTTCCCGCTGTGGACCTATTAAAGTCCAAGAATAATCCACATAGTGCTGTTTGCCAGTAAACAAGTGCTGACTGACAACTAATGTGCCTTTGTTGGCCAACGTAAAACAAATGTGCTCTATTAAAATTCCGTATCTTCACTAATGCAGCTTATCTAATCTAATACAAACAGCTCACATCCAAATATATTTCCAGGAAGACATTTGGAGATTCAGAATAGTTGGTGCGGTCAGCGAGTAAACAGAGCTGTTGATCACTGGCTGTGCTCAAAGAAGTTTTCTTTTGCAGCTCCAGTTGCGCAATATATTTCTTTAAAATTAGCATTCAATCACTCCCTCGCTCACAATCACTGCATTATCTGGTATTTTTTGTTATTATCTGAGTGACATTCATTTTAGATGACTCATCTGGAGAGTGACACACTAACAGCAAAGACTCTGGTGTGTGTGAAACCGGAGTTGATTAGATTATTTCCTTAACCTTTAATTACCCTTTAGACTAATAATACAGCCGTAAATTATGTGCAGAAATATATGCATCTTCAAAAACACGAATGTGTCAGAATTAGATTTACCATAAGTCTACACGTGTCTTGTGCCGTGTGTGGCCTCTGTCTTCTATATATTTAGCAATGAGGGAAACATTTTAATCCAGCTACCGTCCTTCAGCAAAGGTCACCAGCACTAAATTACAACTTGTTTGCCCCCACCCTGTACACAGAAGCATATACGCCCAGCCACCTTCACACACACACACACACACACATTAAGTGAACATGACCTCCAACCTCCTCCTCACCCCTAAAGTTCATTGGAATCGCATAGTGCAAAAAAAGTGAACTACAACTAAATACAAATACTTTAGCTTCTGGCTTCAGTTGTTCAGAAAGTTTAATATAGATCAGAATAATCTGGATTTGGATCAAGAAACCTCACATTTCACGATCCAGGATCAGGTATTCAATCCCACTTTTCTGCCTGTACAATTATCCCAACAGATGAGTGCGTACTTTAAAGAAGACTTTTTGATCTGTAAAAAGTTCATTTTCATCACTCAATAAAATAAAAAAAAACATTCAAGTTTCTTCATTTCTGTAGAGGTCATTTAACAAATCTTTTCTTTATCTTTACCAGATGAAAATGTCTTCAGTGCACTTTCATCTGCTAAGGAAGAGAAACTATGCTTGGGATTATTTCAGTTCATTTTGTCATTATAATTATAATGATGTGATTAATGGATGTTTGATAAACGATGCTACATAAAATAAAACTGGATCCAAGTTTTCTCAATCCTAAATTCCTGAAATAATTGTGTGATCAAAATAACAATAACAAAAAATAGAGTGGATTACATAAGGTTGTCTCATTCCAGAATCCTGAAAATTTTGAATCTATTTTAACATTTTCGATCCAATCAGATAAAAAAAAATCTAATTAGATTACGTCTGATCAACTGTGCGCTGAAGTACAGTGTTCCATGCTCTGTGTTCCACCACTGCACTATACCTATGAGCACTCCTTTGCTTGCAGTGGACATCCCTGGAGGGCAGTGCCAGATGCAGTCCAAGAGCTGACTGTGCAATGATTTTCCATCTAGGTAAATAAGGCCCTTCATTGATTTCTCCAAAATTCCACATGACACATTTCATAATTTGTGTGGCTTTGGAACCTCAACAAGAAGGGGAAATAAATGTTACTGGGTTTGAACAAAGTTTAAACGCATTTAAAATGAATGGCCTACCAATTGGTCATTCAGCTTCCAATTTTTTTCACTGAAAAGCAGAAGCAATAGTAAATGCAGTCAATCAAAATTATAACTGCGGCCAATAATAAGTTGGTACATATCAATGCACTAACTGCATAAATTACACTATTCATGCACTAAAGTGAGAAAAAAAGAAGAGTGAACTGAAACCACTGTTTGAATAAAGTGGGGGTATTTCTGTTCATCTAGCACTATATTTTTAACTTCTACTAAAAAGAACTGAAACTTGTTTTTGAACCATACGATTGGCAGATCTGAGGGCTATCGGGGCTCTGCAAAGTCTTGGCAGTGTGTGCTCACAAGCTGCAACAGGTATTCACAGGAATGAAAGAACAAACAAGCAGACAGACACTCTTTTATAGAGTTGTAGTAAATAAGGAGGAAATAAAGCAGAACGAATTTTGTCACTTTTGCCAGGATGCTGTACCACCAAAGACCCCATTCATATGCTTGATTTTTTTTTTTTTTTAAAGTTGACATCTCACTCCTGCAGTTTAAGTTGTTGTCCAATAAGTATGGAAGTTCTGTCAAATGAAGGTTGCATGCCCACTATATTCAGTATAAATTGGCATTTAACAAATAAATCCATCCCGTTTTAAAGATACTGTAGCACTTTCTGTTCTCATCAAAACATTCAAAGCCTGTGGAAGCCCTTACTGTTAAAAATGTAAACATAGCATTTCAAATAACTTGTATTAATCACAAGTGATATTTATATCATGAGCAGCCTCAGTCATACCACTCTCAATTTAATAATCTGCCTTCATTTGCAATCATTTCCCCAATAACAGAAAAGGAAAAAAAGTCCAGAAAAAGCAGAAACTTAATTTACCAAATATAAATATACCATATTTATATCGTAGATCCTCTTAAGTAGAACTAGAAACTCATGCATGACTTATTTGTGAGTACATGCCCATCGGAGAAGGTCTCATCTGTGTTTATGTCTGGGTAATAGGTTTTTTTTGGCATGTTAAGGTAAATGAACTCATTATCAGTGTTGGGCAAGTTACTTTGAAAAAGTAATTAATTATAGTTACTAGTTACGAGTTACAAGATTCTAAAAGTAATTAATTACTTGAAAAGTAACTATTGAGTTACTTTAAAAAAAAAAAGTTTAACCCTCTGGGGTCCAGGGTATAATTGGCCATTTTTAACTACTTTTGATTTTACCTCTACATTTCACCTTTAAAAACTATTTACTTTGCCTTGTTTGGTATCATTCTTTTCAGCACAACCTCACATGTCTGAATTTACAGTTATGTTTTCATTTTAACATACTGTATTAACACAATTGATCTAAAATCAGACACAAAACATAAAATCCGAGTAGAAAAAGTTATATTTTTTACTGTAACAACCACAAACATGTTTATTGAATCATATTTCATAACTTTAAATGTAAATATAAATTGTCAATTTTAAAATCATATGCACAAGTTTTGCAAACAACAAGTTATTTGCAGC